>JAHZNC010004294.1:0-14218 GCA_027744095.1 Zhuqinia jingwanae | reverse complement strand
TTTTTTTTGCTCACCATTTTAACATATTCCTGACATTTATCATTATTGAGCAATGTATCTACTTAAATTCCGACAGTTGCAAAAATATCGTAAGTAGTTCATTACGAAATATATGACTGTTTTTTTATAGAACACTAATGTTTTATTAATGTACTTCCACTGGTTAAAATAATCATCACTCATTCCATCTCATGCCATAATACCTATCATAATGCTATTATACAACATGGAAAACGTTTTAAATAATTCATAAATGATGTCTTTCACCAACTTCTGTATTCTCTTCATTTGAAAAAAAATGTTATTGTCCGACTTTCATAAAGAAAATGTTAAATCATGGAAAATTTTACGTACCGCAAATTTCATAATTGGACTAGGTAATGAATCTTGCATTACAAGATTCTTTACAAGATTGTTGTTCTGATAGGAGTAGAGTCTAAAGTACGTAGGTAAGATAAGATAAATAATGTAATAATAGGCATGTATTTCTTTGGAATCGTTATGCTAGCAAAGAAGATGTCCTTTTTCATGAAAATATTTTTTTTACAAAGTTTCCGGTGGTCGCTCTCTGAAACATCATTTTAGATGACTTGTCCTATTCCTCTTTTTTTTCTACTTTTATCACCAAATCACTGTTTACGAGTCACGGTATTCTGCGTTTTCTTTCTTCCCACAACAATGTGATGTAATGAATGATCAAACAAGTCAAAATAATATCCATCAAAAGGAATAAAAAGAAACCATAACAGGAATAATACTTGGTTGAATGAGCAGGAGACGGCAAAGTGAACAGACAGACTAGTGGAGGAAAATTAATGACTTGCATTCGTGAAGTTCACACACACTCATACTTCGTAATAAAACTTTTTTCACATCTGCTGAAGAACTCGATAGTAAAAAATATATTTCATTATATCCTAATGTACGTCTGCAAAAAAACTGCTGACCAAATCAATACAACATGTGACAGTATAGGTATAGTCACATTTGTACACAACGTGAGTGAGGGGATGTCTTTTTTGCTAAACCCAAAAATATATCGTTCAAAGAATATACACGATGCTAGTAATCTTAAGATGTTGATAGTAGGAATAGTAATAATGATAATTGCTGTTGTCGACATCTTTACCATGAATTTTGTCCTCATTTGGTAACTGATTTGAATTGTCATAAATTGAATACAAGGTGAGTAACAATGCTGCATGAACGTTTGTTCTGTATTTTGTGCTTGTGTTAGTCATATTTGGAGATTAGCTCATCATTTTTCCAGGAAAAAAATTAGCTGAACAAGAGATGAAAATAAGATAAATAATAATCTGAATTTATGATGTGATGACAAAATAGCAAGAAGTCTAGGAAAGAAACCACTTTTGGATACTTTGAATCCACATATGAACACTCAAAAGTGGTCACCAAGAATTAAGGTCACCATGGTCTAAATATTCAAAAGCGGTTACGTACACACGTCAAGTACGTACGTACAACTGCGATGTACTTTCTAACTAAATGTTTGTACGTTCGTTCAGGCCCAGAAGACACGACTAACCAAGTTAGAGATAATTTTTGATTTTGAACCAAATTTTGGTACATTTAATTTTAAATATTTTTCTTGCTTTATTATTATTTTTTGTTTTTTATGTGCCCAAAATTGGATCCTGAGTAGCCAAAACTGGACACTTTTGAGTGTCTAAAACTGGATTTAAAGCATCCAAAAGTGGATAATTTCCTGGACTGACAGGAGAATATTCGTTTGTATAATTGTAGTCGTCAAATATTTCGAGGCCATTGTATAATTTCAATATTATTCTTGTATTTCACAACAAATTTCATTTTATTATTCTTATTCTTATTGCGCACTACTTTTCTCTGAAAATTGTAGCATAAAAAGGGTGAAAAAGTAATGACGCCTTACCATATCCTGTCTAGTCTCTAGCGTAATATCCTGTCTTGTCGCTTTTCTCTGCTTGCAAATTAAATTAAGTTAACTTAAATGTTAAGTTAAATGTCGCTAACTGCAGCACCAACAATATAATAGAAGGTAAATCAACAAGAGATTTTGATAACAGTTTTATGTATTTTGTTGTAGGAAGAGTACGTGCTTCAATGGCAAAAAATACATTTTCTAAAAACAGGCAGAAAGTCGTTTTCTTTCCATTCTCCACGTTTTGCAAAGAGTTCAAACAAAATGTAGGTATTTTGAAATTTTTTAACGATCACTTCACATAAAAATTGTGTTAAAAAATGTTTAATTTTATGTCACGGAATCTTTTCGTATAATATTAAATAATTTCAACACATTAAATCTGAGAAACTAAAGGATCAAAGTTTAAACAAACCAAAACTTCAAAACAGTAACTGAATATGCATGTATTCTTTTTTGGTTTCTGTCATAACTTGTTTTTGACGTTCCATAATCCATTTTGCAAAAAGAAGAAAAATAAATATGCGGTTAAACATAAAAATAGGGCAGTGATGCATATGTATACATGACACGCATCTCTTGTATATATAATCATTTAATAAATACATAAATAAATAAATCATGTGTCTTATCTGGAGTACGTAGGTATGCATGCATAAATATGAATATATACATATTATATGACAAGCCATTACTATCCTACTACTGATTGTGAGATAGTATTGCTGTCTTTAATACGAGTTTAATATTAAATCATGCTTATCAGCTTGCATGTAGCAATTGTAAACAAAATCGTATTATCAGCAATACTTGACGGTATGATGATGATGATTGCTGTTGAATTGTAACAAAGATTTCACCAAAACATGAACAAACGACAATATAACAAGGATCATAATAGTCATTTTTAAAACACCTTGATTGATGCACCAAATTGAGGAAAAAAATCTCATCCCACGCCAGATGTTTTATACAAGTTTGAAAGCCATAATCTAATGGCGGTCGCTTAGCGAGTATATATTACATTATCATTATCAGGTTTTAATTTGAAATGTTTACAAAAAATGCAGCGAATTTTGTGACAAAAAAGATTGTTTATCAAGCGTGTATAGTGTACTTGCAGTTTGAAAAAGCTGGAAGTAGATCACCGAGATCAAGTTACCTTATTTGGTATAAGGTAAACAATCTTACTCTACAGGCAGAGGATATGAGGATAAAACTGTACACTATTTGAACAAAAAAAAATATTTAGTTGCAGTAATAATCAGACCCTGTTTGTACATGAGCAACTTTTCGTATTAACTTTTACGCAAGTAACTTAAATTACAGTTTTTCAGCAAGGTTTTTTTTGCTTACAAAAGTTCATATTTATAAGCCTTTTGCATGCTGCTCAGCATTTTCAGCTTAGTTCTTTGAAGTGAGCCTACCAATTTTATACTGATTTCCGCTAATGTACCAGTTGTCTGACGGCCAGTTCAAAAATTTCCATTCATTACCGTCTTTATATTGACAGCAAAGAAAGTTTTGTAGTCAAAACCAGTTGTGATTGACAAAACAAAACAAATCAAAATGTACAAATTCAACATTTCATATCATTTAGAAATTTATATTCTTATAATTAAGTACATTAGGATAGGTAGTGTTTGACTTAGTGTTTACAGTTATTTCAATGCAAAAATGACGACAAGTCCAATTAAACTATTGATTAGTACACAGTACTAGCACAACCATGCCCAATGGCAAGAGCGGGTAAAAATAATGATGCTTATTGTTAGTAAATATCATTAAAATAAAAGTAAATACTTTGCAATACCTATAAAAGGCATTATTAGTAAATTATGCTATCCTTTTCCACCTTTTCAAGTGTTTCGCTATAGTTTTTTTTTGAAAATATTCGAATATAAATCAAGCATCCAATAAATTATCCAGCATGTTTAGACTTTCTCCATGTGCATGTGTATAACATTCAGTAATTGTATCCATTGTTCGTGTTTGAGTTGCTTATGTATCTTTGCCTACTACACTACAACTGATGCGATGTTGCTGTAAAATATCTTTACGCTCGCAAAGGATTCTCATCTTGCTCACCTCGTCCCATGCATTCCACATGCATCAACGCATTTTAAAAGTGGAAAAGTTTGGCAATCAGGAATTCAGGACAAAACTATTTTCCCTGTTGGTTACTCCTGGTACATACAGAGAATGATGAACAGCACCACCACCAAGTCTGCAGGAGCCGGAGCAACAACAATAGCGAAACCGACAGGAGATCTCAAGTTTTCATACGCAACTAAGGACGACGGAGGAAAATAGAGAACTCCTACAAAATGAAGTAGTATACACGCAGTATGTATATAATATGTTTCTTTCAAAAAAATAAATAAAACAGCATGTATTGTTGTAATGGAAATAGTGGACATGGAAATAAAAGGGGAACACAGTGAAATTATGTTGGTACTTCACCAGCATTAAAAAACCATTGGCCATTGTATTATCAGTACGGTTCCGCGTGTATTTTGGTACGAATTCATGCGTGACCTGACTACCAGATAAGGTCTATTGTCACATTATGCTCTCAGTAGTAGTACAGCAGTTGTGGTGCTATATATGATATAATAAAAAAATAGCATATAAAAAAAGTTCATGTAATTTTCAAATTGAATACACATATGCAGAGTAGGGTGATTTATGCAACTGTGGACCACGTTAGACTTGCTCTCATAAAACTTTTGTTGAATAAAACAAAGAAAACGAGGCATCATAATAAAATATAATAAAAAAGTCTTGACAGAAAGTGAGTGCATTTAGCATATACATATGTTAAATTTATATGCATGTGACGTATGCCCAGATGCGTACGTATATTTTTTTTGTTTGAAAGATTGATGTTTTATTTGTGTTGTCGTTCGTAAAAGTTTTATACAAAAATATAAAATATATATTAAAGCTTAAAAAATTATGCCAACAATACTGTATATGCCTGTGTGTAGGGGCTTCTTTTTTTATTGTGTCATCGCACTTTGTTCACAAAATTATTCAATTTTTCCATCACGCCGGCAAGTTAAATAGCCTCTAATTTTGAAATGTAGAGTCAACTTACAGGGGATCATCCTTGCTCACAATAAACTCTGTTGTTTCCGGTGAAACAGCATTCATTTTTGGCACAGGAATTTCATCATTTGAATCGTTGGCTTCAGTTTTCGATGGATCGTCGTCACCACTAGCACCACCATGTAAACCACTCCCAATCACTTCACCATCATGAGAACTGGCCTTTTCACTTTTTGTCGACTTGTCAATTTCTGGTGGTACAACAGGGGGAGGCGAATTACTTCCGTTATTGTCAGCGTTGCTCACTCCTGTATTTTCTTCGTCTTGCATTTCTAATTGTGATGATAACTGCTGAGTGCTGTCAGAATCCAAAGTAGAAGTAGTAGCACCACCATCGCCATCATGCTCATTGGTAAGAGCTCCCTCCTTTTTCGGCTGCTTGGTATTATGATCCTGCATGTTAGCCGTTTTTACCTCTCCAGAGAATTTGATTTAGTAGAAAATCGAGTTAAAAAAATTCAGCTCGCCTTTTTACTGATTACAACAAATATCTTGCTTCATTTTTTATACATTATGTACATGTATATATACACTACCTATATCACATGTAAAGAATCTTTTCTTTTCAATGAATCAATAAACATGATGTCCTGTACTTAACATTCTGGTTGAAAAAGTGAAAAGTCGCTACCAGTACTACATAATAATATATATTTGTATACCATGCTTACTAAGTTCACTCAGCTACTTGTATTTATCATGTTATATATAAAGTTACCAGTATAGTCCACTGAAAAAAGTTGCTGCTGTCGCAACAAACAACCTTCATTTCCGATTGTAATAGTAGCAAAAAATAGTGGCAACTTTCGGTTTTAATACCTCCACACTAAAAATCCTGCTGTCTCACATCCGCCGCTAGATTCCCATTCCAGAAAAAAGTGCCCGCTTTTTAAACGGGTAGTTACTACACGAAACCGATTTCCTCCCTCACAAGCTACACAACTTTAACTATACTAGCACATCACAATTGTTAATATGTATTTTCCCCAATATTACTGTATTGCAAAATAAATGTTGCTGCCGTTTTTTCTCCTCCTTCTTCTTCTGCTTTTGGTGCATTGATAGGGAAAAGTGAAAGTTGTAGTAAAAAGAGTTGTCTGGTTTGTCGCCCTTATAACTGCAGTTACTACTCATTCTCCTTCACTCTTTTGCGACGTTAATAACTTAACGGTCGTAGGAAAGGCGATGGAGGAGGAGAGGTCCATAATTGATATAAACTTCTGCGACGTGGACGCCATCGTCACCAACGCAAGCACAACCTGCACTGATGCATAGACTCGCTAAAACACTATGCCAGCAAGCAAAATAACTTAGAAGACGTGGAGAGAAAATTTGGATGAAAACAAGTTGAGCTCTCTGCATGTTCCTTTTTTTAATGTATAAATATGAGTTTTGCTATATGTACATACGTTATAAGAGCAAGGTTAATAGTGAAACGACCAAATATTCATGGAACATTCACTTCCTCTTCTAGTAAAGTATATATCACCGGTAAAGCTCCACGTTTTTACGGGACTATATGTATAAATCTGTATTTATGCATGTATACTTTTCATGTTTCCATACTTTGCTTCCTAAGCAGCAATTTTTTTAAAGAAGAATGCACCAAGTTGCACTCTTGTCATTCTGATGACTGCCTATGAACTGAACTAAACTGAGGACTAGGCCGAGCAACATTGAATCCTTTGATAAGATAAAATGGGCTTATTTTTTCAGTCTGCTGCTTTTACTGCTTCTGCTGCTGCTACTACAACAGCTACTGTTCTAAGCGTTGTTAGTACTTTCTTTCAGTGTTATATAAATGTGACACTTGCCAAGAAAAAAATACATAAAATGTCGCATGCACATGTTATGCATTTTATAATATGTATTTGCAAATGATTGACAACAACATGTGCTCTCTGGCTGGTTGGATGACATGTGAATATCAGCAAAGCGGTGATGAGAAAAAAAGATGAATGGTTTCAATGTATAGACAACTAGCAGTTCAAAAAATATTTCCAAATAGACACCTAACAAAAAGTCACATTCACCGGGGATAAAGGCAATGCAGGATATGTAGATTTTTGTAATGACAATCCATCGAAATAAGATTTAATTGCCGAAACTGAATTAAATAGAACGGGAAGAGAAGTACATAGGTATTGTTGGTATTCTCGTCATCCTAGTTTTTCTTCGCAAGTCCTGTAAATCAAACAGAAATAGCAAAATATTTTGTTAGACATTTGTCATAATTTGCCACTTTTTAATTGTATCATTTCGGAATGTAAATGAAATAATAATCAGCTTATGGTTGTGTTGCTGTTTTGTTCTTATTACTAGTACAATTTTATTATCAGCCTAGAGTCTAGAGAGAGTAGACGACTAATTTTTGACATGTTGGAATTTTAAACTAAAAAGCTTTTATTCCTGCTTAATAACCAGAAGATTGGCAATGAAATTGTTTGAGGTTTTAGACTCCCTATATTGTTAAATTCTTTCGCATTCGGAATGAAGAAGATAAAGAAGAATGAGATTTTTAATATAATATCCGGATTCTGCAATTCGCAAAACGTCATGAAACCTTATTCGTTTTTCATTTCTTGATCCCACCACTGAAATATTTTACGAATGTAACTTTTATAAAATCGTTGTAGAAATTTTGTAGAAATTTGTCGAGTGCCGGGTGGATATACGTATGCAGGTTTGTTATAGTGACGTTAGTGATTTATTTTGCGTCATAAACTCTATTGCCTTTCCGAACAAACAAATTCTGGAATTGCTTGACGGGTTCATAGCGTAACCTGGGAATGGATAGACGGACGGTGGGTGCAAACTCTCTCAACCATCCTTATAAACTGTCCGTTGATTGACCTCTAGTCTCAAAGCAACGCAACTTAATAAATACGTTGCATCACTTATTTTTATCTTGTTTCCTGATGATGTTGGCAAACAGCTGAGGAGGATGCTACTAAATCATAATATGACCATTATGTTATATCATGTCATAACAATTTGCAAAATAGCCATTTTCCATTGAAAAAATATGTGTGCAAGACTTAGGGCGTATCATGTAGTAAGTTAATTATATAAACGTTGTTGAGAGAGCAAATTTCATATCTGTTTGAGTAGCACGCATGGTCATCATATCAGTCGAGCCAGTAAACAGTTGCTTCAATGTAAACTGAAAGTAAAATGCGGAGGACAGCTACAATATTTGCCACTCTTGTTGTAAACTCATACAAAAATCAGTCATGTAATATTAGAATTTCGCGAAAGCGGTATCTGCTGAAACACCGAAATATCTTTTCAAAACACTCATGCGACTAATTTGATAGTGTTACTTGTTTTACTGGCTGCTAAATCAGCATTTTGAAAAGGAACACATAATTTTATGGTCATATGTTTCCAAACTAAAGAAGAAAAAAATTGGGGAAAAATATTGCCGATTAACTAAAATCCGGTTAAAACTAATTTAAAATAGATTTTGAAAGCTATTGTGCTAAACGCTTGTATAATTGATTCATCATCCCAACCTGTTTGACTGTGGACAATTCAACTCAATTAAATGCAACAACGACAACAGGAACAACTTCCTAACCAAATTGATTTCGTTCGGTTTCCGCAATTTATACTAGGTAATAACGTCGAATTCATGAGTGAACATGAGAAATTGAACACTCAAGATTGTACGTAGTAAATAATTATTTTGGCCCAAACTCAATTGGCTACAGTTGTGCGTAAAGAAAAAGGGGACAAGAGCACACATATATATATATATATTTACATATGGCAATAAGTAGTGTGATCAGGGAAATGCATTTAATGTTCACCATGTATATACTTTAGAATAAAAAGACGCAAAAGGCAAAGTGAATATTCCATTTCGCCGTTATATTATTAATGTAACGGTTTTTGGTCGACTCATTACCGGATCCGCGTGTATGTTTGTTTTGCCAAATATTATCCATTTTGTTTATAGGTATGCAAACTTCCCATTCCAAAACATTAAAACGATCTCATATCTTATATATTGCAACGTGTGCCCTTATAACAAACCAAGAAACAAGGAATTGAATTTGGAGATGTGCTATATTCTTCATATATATTTACAATTACTTTGTCATTTATTGCAGCTTGGATGATCCAATAATGCATGTACATAGAGCTAATTTCAAGTGATAATGTATGGTGTAATAATTTTGTTGCAGTAGTAATGGGAATAGTAATGGCGAGATCGCTGGTAATATAGTAGTAGTTGGTTGCTAGTGTTTCACTAAACTTGTGTTCTTTCATCTCCAACGTTGAACGCTTTGCCAAAATTCATTACGTTCTCAATCTTGTTGTTGATGCCATGTAATTGTACATGGTCTTCTACTTTATTTCACATTTTATTAATCGTGTAATTTTCCTTGGGTAAAGTTAAAATGATATTTTTTAGTTGTAAAATTTAAATGCTAAAAACCAACCTTTTATAAAACCTTCATGGTAAATCAACCTATGTTCATATTGAGACATACACTGCGTACACTTTTTTTTAAACCCCCACAAGCGAAATAGTATTTAGATTTGATAATGATTTTTGAAACTGAAACATTTCAAAGTAACTTATAACTGTTTATATATAAACACCTACATAAGTTTAAATGTCTTGATTTCCAAGACTTCTCCAGTTCAAACAATTTAGTTTAAAGTTTCCTTCGAGGAGTAACCTGCATTACTTACTCACGCACGTACGTTATAAAAAGTCGCAATGTTTTATTATTACTATCAACTTGGATTCACGATTCACACTTTCACAGTACAGCGTATGCTCTTTCACTTTAAAAGGGATGAAAGAGTGAAGCAACTTGGCATTATTCTCTTCTCATGACACATTTTCGATTTCATTTCATTCCATTTACATGAATACTAACAGGAAAACGAACGCCTATGGCATAATGTTTATGGGCGCATGTTTTTCAATGACAAAAACTTGACAATGAAAATTTCACTTGCTGTTTAATGTGTGGCAGTTTATTTGACTTTTTAAATATATAAAATATTCTAATAACTGCCCGAACTCAACAGCAAATCCCAATATGAGCCAAGTACACACATTACACCCATGTCATAGCTATGCATACAAATATACATCGACGTTCCTATTTCTTCCATTCCATTCAGGCAGTTTTTACAATGAGTTTGAAAAATTATCACAATCATCACTTTACTTTTCACTCACTTTAGCAGTACCACTAGCTCTCCTAGTTTTCAAATAGCCTACCAATTTTTGCTGACTATATTGTGGTAGTAATGCCCAAACTGGCATATGGCATTTTAAAATAGACATCAGTCAACGTCGTTAATAGCTTCACTTCAACAAATGATTGTACTTGACTGCTTCATGTACACATTATTATTATTATTATTATTATTAGACACTCAAATGGGATTTATATTCACTTTGTATACAGCTATATAGACGTAGCATACATTCATCACAATCACAAAATTGTAAAACTAAACCTCTTTGGGGCTGTTGGGATGAATAATGATAATTAATGCGTATTACATTGCCTACATCATCATCAACATCATCATCACTACTCCATGGTTTGTTTGGTTGGATTCTAACATCTCCCTTCCCTCTATTCTCTACTACTTCTACTACAATTACTGCAGTAAACAGGGAAAATATATATTATGGTTTTTTTTCTTTCGAGTTTCTGTGTTTTACAGAACGTCCAATGGTTGTAGTTATTTGTAATGTTTTTTATACTTGTATATAGTCTATTGTCTTTAATACACGTTAGTTTATAGTACTGTGGACTTTTGTGTAGAGGACGCATTACCTACTTTAGAAGCGCCTTTGTTTCTACAGGCCACTCATATGTGTTTAAATATTATGGTGTTGATGATGTTGAGAGTTATATTGATATTTACACACATACAACAAAAGCAAAAAAGCAAAAAAAAATGTTATCGCTTAAAAGGGAAGTAGTAGTAAATTATGCACACTTACGTTCATGACCATCATCATGATGATCTTGGTGTTGCAGATGAAATAGGTTAGCAGAAAGTCGGGATGACGATGGTGGTGGTGGTGGTCATAGTCATTGTGACTATAATGATACAGACAGAGAGTGGTCCACAGTCAAGAGTCCGCACACATAGACGAACACCACTGCTGCTACTCAGTATAAATTTAAATAGGGTGATGAATGAGTGACGGTGTTGCTCAAGCTTTGACGAAGATGATTATGATGTTGGTGATGCTATCTTCTGTCTAGTTAGTTATTTATCTCGAGTTTGTTTAGGAAAATCACTGGCACACACAACAATCTCATAACTGCTTAGTATGCATATTATGCAGATCATATACGATGATGTTAATAATAATAATAATCACATGGAAGTTATTATTAGTAGTGCGGTTCGACTGCTTAAGGCTACTTAAAAACAATGTTTTAGATCTAGAACAAGTGACAAAAGTTTTTTTTCCTTGTGGCTCATCATATTATGTATATAAATGTCCTCATACTGCATTCTTTATAGCTCCTATACTCCTATATTCCTTATAGCCTTGAAAATCTCACGTGCTGAATATGTGGAGTACTGCGTTGCGGAAAACATCTTGAATATTATATATTTAGTATATATTTGTAAATTTAAAAACAGAAATCTTGGCAGATTTAAATGGTAGAAAGTGCAATGTGTGGGTTCTTATTTTTAACACACAAGTATGTATCATGTACATTTATGTATATAGCTTTTCGGGGGACAATTTTGAAGGTGTGTAGGTGGCTGTTTGATATGCACTTTTAAACACTTGCATTCACAAATATTATGTTTGTGGTTGTGTGTGGTATTTACAGCACAGGAAAGGAAAGAAAGTCAAATAGACAAGTCAATTGCCCCAACAGTGTTGCTATTTATTTTAAGAAAATATACAACTGAAAACGAAAAGTGCTACGCACCTTGATAAGTGATTGTCATGAATATGTTGACTATTATTTTGTCAGTAGTTTTTCGTTTATCTTTTAAACTGGCCTTAAATCCGTATTAACGACGGGAATAATTGTTATTACGATCCACTGCATGTATGCCATACAAATTAAATTGAAAGGTTATTTTGATGTCACGGACTTGAAAATGGTGCGTGGTGTGGAGCACGCAGAAAACCTGTGGCATTCTTTTTCCAAACAAAGCCATTGAATTTCACTACGGCCAATGTATGAATTGTGAGTTGGCTTGAAATTGAGTTGAAGTCAGAGCTACCTGAAAAATCTGTAAACAGAAGAAAAATAAATATTAACTATCTAGGAGATAAATATTACTTGGTAATGTATTGGGGAAAAAAATTATTAAATAGCAACAAGGCATGGCATGCCGTTATGTAAGGATCTTAGGTTATAGTTGTGTCCTTTGACGCCCCCTTGAGTCCATCAGAATCAACAAATTTATTTTTAAACTTTGTATACAACTCAGTGTGTTGTTACTCTACGAGAGTGTCGATAGGTTCTACCGTTCAACACGCAACAATCTTCGAGTAACAGACGTAAGTAGGTGCAATGCTACGCGTCGGTATAAGATAAAAGTCACGACTTAGATTCATCTCCATGGAGACATCCTAACGTTTACAAAAGTGGTATAGGTCGGGAATCTGACTTTTTTTTGCAAAATAAATTTAGAGTTAAATACAAAAAAATACACACATTTTTATTGGATGCGGTAAATACGGGAACATGAATAAAGCTGTCATGTAATGCATGTATCTTTCTATCAGCTATAAACTGACTAACTGACTAGATTGCATATTACTGTGTATGCATGTGATACAAATACCATGCATGTAACACGATCCTCTTTGATTTTGAAACTTGCAACAGCTTTCATGGTAATGGCTTCATTCCAACAAAATATTTTATGCGTTGTCATGACGTAACTTGTACATATATCTACTAGAATGAATATTTGTGGAGTCTATTAGAATAACTTTTTGTTTCGCCATTGAAACCAGTCATGTTTTTTTTCTAATTAATTCTTATGGGCAATAAAAATAAACCAGAAAGTGGTCTTGGGATTACTATTCACAAATCCACAATACTCTCATCAATGGAAACATACTAGTACATACCCCTTTCATCGGCACCTCTTAATCCAATATTGATCAAAGTAATAATCTGGGCGGTATCGTGTACGTAGATCAGCGTGGCTTAATTAAAGATTAAACTTATCCCGATCATATACATGCGATTATGTTTAAAAACTCAAGTGGGTTTCGATTCACATACGAGCATGCAATCTGCGTCAGTATAAAATATACACATTTCATTCATCTCATTGGGCGGTATCGTGTACGTAGATCAGTGTGGCTTAATTAAAGATTAAACTTATCCCGATCATATACATGCGATTAAGCTTGGATTTAAACCTGGGGTAATCTAAGCCGATTTAACATGAAATTACAAGATTCTACCATCGAGTAATTTTCTCTCCGTTCGCTCAGCGGTAAAAGTGGATCAAAATATAAAACCACTGTTGAGTGGTTTTAAGGTAAGATTTGGTCTGGTTTGTTTTCTTCCATTATTTTCAAACAGTGTTTCCAGTTTTTCGGTGCTGAAAATGTCGAAAAATTGCCGTGCCTGTATTTGTTTTAGAAAATGAGCGAAAGATTTACAAACGCAGGAAATTCTAGAAGATTTATCAGATTTCGAAATAAAAACACACACAGGACTTCCGTGGTGGGCGGAATTCATTGAGTTTTTTTATCCACTTGCTATGCACTATGCTGACCAACATTTGTACGTAAACCGAAAACATCACCATTCTGTGAACTGTCAAGTTGTAGTCGACAGTAACTACACTTTTGTGGACGTTGTCGCTAGGTGTCCAGGCTCAAGTCACGATTCTTTTATCTGGAAGAACAGCCAGCTAAGAAGCCGCATTAGTTTTGGGTTTGAACCGTATATTTATTGTACAAATGTATTACCCGATTATTAGTTTCTCAAATTAATTTTGCATTACACAGGAGATAGCGGTTATCCATTGGAACCCTGGCTTTTAACGCCATTTTTAAACCCAACTGAAGACTATTCTATAAGCTACAATCGAGCATTCATAAAAACCAGGACCAATGTTGAAAGAGGGATTAGTTTTTGGAAGTCGCGTTCATGTCCAAGTACTTTACAGTTACTTGAAAGTTAACCATTAATTTGTGCCTTT
>JAHZNC010004293.1:0-13360 GCA_027744095.1 Zhuqinia jingwanae | reverse complement strand
GTAACTCCCTTTTTTTAGCAGAAGGTTACAATCGACTAAAAAAAGATTTTCAAGTGGTAGATAATACATATCAGTTGTTTTGCTATTGTGTTTGACATATAACCCTTTGCTTTTCAGAAAAAAAATCTCTTCAATGTTTCCCGTTTTCGGAAATCCGATTCCAAGGAGCGAGAGCGCGAGCACTTTGTAAAAGTGATTTTTCCCAAGTTAATTTTTTTTTGTGACATTTTGCCAATGGACTGTCTTATTGTCTAGAACTGAAAATGTTTTGTATCGATTTTACAAGTAGCACTTTCCGATTAATGTGGATGGGTAGAATGTTAGAGAAAGAGTGTGGTGAAAGTGGTTGTGTGACTCAAGTTGATATATACGGACTGTTGGACAATGCTTGTGTGGCTGTGTGTTGAAATGGTTAAGGTGAAGTGCGTGCTTGCTGCTTGTATATCTATTTGTTGTCTGCATGCTGCTGCTGCTGTGCATAGGAGAAAATAATGTGTGTGTGTGTAATCCCTGGAGACTTTATATTAAACATGCAATAATCAAACAATACATGTTCACATTCACTTCAGTATTATTTGAAGTATTGCAAAATGTTTACGTCTACTAATAGAGGTCACATCATCACATATCAAAAAAAAACTTCATGAAACTTCAATATGGTTTGAAGGTCCTCTACTTGTGAATGACACGTGTAATATTCACATTTCAGTAAAAAAAAATATACGGCTAGGATAAACGCAGATGCTGTAATTTGAGTTTTTTTTAAAAGAAAGTTTAAATGAAGTGTACGATAAAGTAACTACCAAGAGAAGATTTTGCAAAAATTCTGCCTTTTCGTTTGATGTGGAAGTTTATATCATTTGTATGTTGCTATTGTATGTGTGCAAAATCATTTAATAATAGGATGTATACATGTTTCGCTAATATTACTTGATAAAATTATACCTTTTTGTTATTATTATTATTTATTTACCCTTTTAAGCATATTCTGGATGAATATCTCATCAAAATGTAAAAATTCTGTGATAAAATTTTGACTTTCAGGAATCGAGAGAAAAATTGGATTGTTATTATTATTATTATTATTCATATTCAACTTTCTTTGCAACATTTCGCTTTAGTTCATTAAGGGAATATATAACATTCAATTACGATAACTAATAAATCGTAATTTTTTATGCCGTGGATTGATAATGTTTGTTCTTGATTGAAAAGAGAATCAGTGTGCCAACAATAATGTCAATTTTTTATCGTCATTATCGTAATTAGGGAATTGAGAAAATATCAGATTGAAATACGTGTAGGTGTTTGTAAAAGTTGTTTTTCAAACAACATGTATTATTGTGTCTGTGTCTTGGAAAATATTCCCAAATTATTATTCAACTTTTATTGAGAAAATTAATTTGATTTTGTGGTTCATTTTTAAATTTGTAATATTTGCTTTATATCCCGATTTAAAAAGATTTTTAACATTTTTACGAAATATTTACAAAATTATTTAAAGCTTGCACAATATTATTATGCAATATGAATGCATATGTGATAAAGTATGCTGTTTCTGGTGAGATTTTAAATAACAATAGACTGTTAACACTCTTAACAGCATTCAGTTTAGCAAATGCTTTTATTGGACTAACATGCCGTTTTATATATGTATTATTTCTCTATCAGTACGAACTTACACCGCTACAAGTCTGGAATTTATGTTGCTTCATATAAAAACACAAATATAAACGCAAAAATGAGCGTTTTCAATACTATTACATCACTTAAAATTCAGTCATCATGGAAACGTCGATCACTGACCACTTACATTGTTAATGACAATGCAATAATAGTATTCTCAATTAAAACCGTGTAAGAAGTTTTTTATAAAGCTTCTAAACTTTTCCCCTCACAATATTACACTTTCCAGAGCAGAAAGCAGCAATTAAATTTTTTTTAACCATGACTATTTTATGTATATATTGCAAAACGTTGCTTTATGAACAGTCAGAATTGTGATGCGTGAATATTTTGCTTGAAAATTAAAATAGGTACATTGTTAGTAGCAGAATTATAAATTATGGTTATAGATTTTTTGTTACCAATATTACCTACACATGTGAGGTATGGTATATCATCATTCAAACAATTATTACAAACGCATTCTTTATTTAGTATTGTTGGGTCTAACTATGTATCATGAAATGTGTATTACAAAAGTATGTCACTAGCACTTCCCTCCCACTAATTACGTACATACATACATCCTCAGAATGAAACCGTTTCCCCCTTCTACACCGGAAAGACACCATCACAATATCTGTCAAAAATCATCCCAATCGATTTTTAGAGGTCGGAAACCTTGAGTTCTACAAAAACGGTAAAAAGCAATAAAACATTATACCTTCCCCCACTACTATTCCCCATTATCATTATCAACAACATTTTTCAGGTACACAACCTCACAAAACACATACATTTACCAACATGCTGTGCACTCCTCCTTTTTCTATCTTTTCCTTCTAGTTTGCCTTGTATGCATGTGTGTGTGTGTGTGTGTGTGTGTTTACTTTCTTCCCTACTACCTGGAAGGTAAACATAGGTATTGCTCAATATAATATTCTATATGCCATGAACATGATAATTTTATGGTGCTGCCAATGATGATGATGGTACACGTAAACAACTGCTCCAGGTAATTTTTATTCATTTTCATACAAGAACAATCAATCCTCCTGACCGAGTACTACTATCATATTTGATGATGAATGATGGATGTATTTTTTTTTTTAAATATACAATCCAACTCTCTTCCTGGATATCCAACGCAATATATCTACGCATGATATTATTATGGAAATTTAATTTAATCTTGTGTATTCTCCAGTTTTATGGAGTATCCAACAAACCAAACCCAGGAAAGGACAAGCAACAAAAGCACCTTCTTGATCAACTTTTAGTATATGGCGAGTCATCTCATACAAAAAAAAATCCTTCCTCCATGAATATGATCCATGATGATACATTGTTCCATACTTGACCACTTTTAAACATAATAATAATTTGATTAAAAAACGCTTTCTAACCCCACAGACTATGGAATATATGGAAAAGGCAGAAAAAGCAACATCCTTTCCACGAAGAATAAAATAGGCAACATGTCATAACCATAAATCATGACAAGACTTTTTTCTTCCTCAGTTATTATTATTATGGTTATTATCCTTGATCCAAAACAATATTTTTTGTAAACCCTTTGCGGTGGTGGTGGTGGTGAGCTCGTACAGTACACACCGTCTAGGTTTTTATAAGGTCATGAAAATGATGATGATACTTATGTAATCCCAAAATCATATAAAGAAAAACATTTTTATTCCACTCCCCATATCAGTCTACCACTACTACTACTATTACTAATTCTACAACAAGAAGATGACGAAATAAGCTACGAAAAGTCTCTGGAGTTGAGATATGAAAGAAATATTCTCTCACCGTCTTTATTTTCCTTCCTCGAAGCAATCAATAATCGATCTCCAAAATCAAGTCAAACAACAACAACTAGTCAGTCAGTCAGTTTCTGTTTTAACAAACATTTTTGCTTTTAGATTTACATTCTCAGCAAACTTATCACGCATCATGCGACGATGATGATGATGATGATGATGTTTGTAATGTATAAAAATTCTCTGACTTTTTTTATATATAAATATATAATTCCATATTCTATACGCGTATCTTTATCCTGAGTTGAGCAGTAGTGGATGAAGCACCCTGGAAAATGTAATCCTGTCGCTTCTTTCACGTCGTGCTGTCCTACATTCTCTACTACCCACATCCATTATTATGCAATCGTTTTGATGGTCAATTTAATTCAGTAAAAAGGGAGAAGATTTTATCTGCTTTGTGCTTCTTTTTTTGCCTTTTGTTATATATGTGTGAGTTGTTGTGATGTCTGTGTAGCATCTTCCATTAAATGTACCCTGTTTCACAGCACACGATATACTAAGAGATCATGACGATGATTCAGTTAGATGATATGAATGATGATGAGTGCTGTCAAATTGTCATTGCACATTTTGTTGTATAAAGCATTTAGAGAGCGCCGAGACGGAAATGGAAATATATATGACATGTCACGTATGTATGTAGGTATACTGCACGCAATGCCAAAAGTAAGACGGAAAACATGATGGGATGATGATGAGATGGAATATATGGTAGAGCACCACATTTTTAACGAAACAAACATCATACCGCCAGAGAAGGATTGTTACTTTTTTTTAGAAAAAAAGGAGAAAAAACTATTTAATGAAGATACCACGACATGTGCTTGAGAGAAAATTTTTTTTATACATGCATTGCATGATGACGACGATGAGACATGTTGTGTGTTGTGAGTTTTATTTTCCGCTGTTGATGAACAAAGGCTGTCTTTTTACTTCATTTGAAGAAATATAATAATAAACTAGAAGCAAGAACATTTTCTCTCAGTTCCTTCGTGGTAGTCCAGAGAGAGGACTCGTAAAATAGCTCTATACATGTCCAGTATATCCCATCAATATATTCCACGTTGAAGAAAGGTGGAGAAGAAGGCTATGCTCCAAACCCGTGGTGGGCCTACACTCCGGCTCATTCCGACCAATCCGTTGAGAGGTGGTGTAAAAACTAGTTGGCCAACCCAGACTACATACTCATCTGTGTATAACAGCGTCTTATGCATGTTGCGACGAAAAGTGTGAGTTTAACCAAGCTCAACTCTCGTGTATTCTTTTTACTCGCCCTTGTGCTTTTCATGTGTGAGTATGTTGTATTCCCTTTTTCAATTCAACTCAACTCTTTTCAATGCAAACGCTTGCACAGCATTGTAAAACTTATGAAGCAAGTAAAGCAAAGCCATAATAATAATCAACACACACACACACACACAGAGATGAATCGGAGGATCGACCGACACGACGGACGTGTGTAGCAGTTGTGGAAACTGTAGCCGTCACCCAGGCGCCTTTCTATCACAGCTCACATCACAATCATCATCAACACCACCAACATCAAAAGCTTCTGATTCTCATTCTCATGATGATGAATGCACATATAAAATTGTACATTAATTTTTAGCCATGTACTTTTCATTGCGGCTCTCTCTCTCTCTCGTGGAATCATGATGTGGTGACGGTAGTAGTGGTGATGGAGGTAGTGATCAGATCAACATGAAACAAAAAAAAATTCACAGACTCATGCTCCTGGTTGCATGGCATGAGAGAGAGAGAGCGGAATGCATGCATGCAGTTTTTCATGAACAACATAACCAAGCTTTTTTATAAAATTATTCTTTCTCACTGCCTACCTTTTTTCTTCCTCCCATAGAGTGAGTAGTATAATAAATGGTGACGACGAAGAGAGAACGTCGTCGTCGACGAGGTGGACGACGACGGATGGAGGCGAAAACGAAAAGAGCAAAAATGTAATCAGGATGATGATCAAAAAACGCTGCAGTAATATGCTTTGTAGCTCTGTGAACCCAGAATATATATGTTGGTTGATGACGAATATGAGGACGATCACTTTCCTAACCCCACTAAATAAAACACACACATTCTTTTAGATTCTAAATGCGTAATACAATCTACATATTATTATATGATATAATGAATAAAACATTATATTACACACACGACCTGTATACACAATGCGTAAGTTTTGTAATATGAATAATTTTGAAAATATATATAAAAAATTAGAAATTATCACATTACCTTCTCAGCACACAACTTCACATCGAGGAAAACCCATGTGAATTTACCAGAGCATGGAATTAATGCTATTCAACGCCAACAACGATGATGATTTTGATGATGATGATGGCATGCATGCATGCATTGCATTCTTGAATTAGCTTTGGCACTCCTTTTCTCTGCTTGTGTGTGTAGATATATTTTATTATTACGAGTAAAATAGCGAAAAGCAAGAGGTGGTGGTGGTGGTGAAGAGCCCGGCTCCGGTCGTCCGCGTCGTCAGCGTGTTTCTTTCTTCCCTGACTTGGCTTTTTCTAATGATAATTGCCGAGATACGCGTAGTATGTATATATTACGCTGCTCGCATATTACACAATTTTTTTATATACCATACTGAGTACTTTTAATAATAATGCACTTTTATTCTTGTTTGTAACATGATGATGGTGATGATATGATGATAATAATATGACCGCTTGTGGTGTAGAGGCAGGCAGGCAGGCAGGTAGGTAAAGAGATTTCTTGGATTTTTCTGTGTGACTTGACTTGGTTTCCTTTTTATAGTATATATAGTGGCGAAATTACGCTTTTGCTACTGTTAACATCATTATTAATATAAAAAAAGTAAAATTCCTTACCAGTTCATATTTTTTTATACCAGAAGTAGAAAGGAGTATTTATATTTTGTTGAGGTACCTATATGCATGTAGATATGTTTTTTTACGTGTTTCCTTGATCAGCATCTTAACTAACTAGCTGGCCGGTTCACTAACGATAACGATACGATAATATTATTATCATCAACAACAACAACAACGAAACCAACTACGTGTACATGTACAACAAGCAGGAGTGCATATATTGCAATAATAAAAGTTGGTTTGCATCATCTACTTCTCATTATCATCATCTCTCCGTGTCTTTCTCAAAAAAAAAATATCACAATCACGTCATTTTCCCTTTCGCTGCTGCTCTCTTGTTTCATGCATGCATATATTTATTTTTTGTGTGTGCATTAAAACGATATTATATTATTGCATGAAAACGCAAAAAGGTAGCTTTATAGTTATGGCGTGTAAAAAGCTAGTATAATATGTAGATAGTTGATTATTATTAAAAATGTAAAGAACACGGCTTATGATGCTTTTTTTATTGTGTGTATCTATCTATCTATCTATCTATCTACCTAAAAATATAGATTTCCTCCATCATCATCAGTTTTCTATCCCATCCCAATAAAACATGTTGCTCACGCGCTAGCCGTCTCTTTCATGAAAAGGAAAAATGATAATATATTGAATATTATTTTACCAAAGTATGTAATGCTGTTGATGCTGATGATGATGACATGATAAAAAAAATGTATTTTAAATTCCTGCCCAATAATAAATACCTACACTACTCTACATTACAACTAGACATCTTTTTGTTTTATCTCCACATATAATCATGCGTATATAGATGTATCATAAACACAAAATCTTTTCACTTGACTTGACTATCAACTATATATAATATATTATGTATGTGTAGCACTGTGACTGTGCTGCTGCTGCTGATTATTGATTGCATTTTTAATTTGTCTTGCGTGTTGTTGTGTGTATTTATACTCTTTTTTCGTAACCCAGCCTGCTTGTCTGGACAAGTAAGACAAGTTTTTAAAGTAAAAAAACTCAACTAAAAATAAGAGTGAATGCACGATACAATACCTTCCATTCTTCATTTATTTATTATTTTTGATAATGTCTTACATCTACACTGTTGAACGATGCGATAATATAGCTTTAAAATAATAATGACGTGATGTATACACAAACTGGAGAAATAAGGTTTGGTTTTTGGTACTAGTCTCTGGAGGGATGGGATGATGTTGGGAATAATGAAAATGAATCTGAATTTTGAATATGCATAAACAATTATTAAGAGAGGACATTTATGAACCTATATATGTTTGTATATGGTATACACAATATACACTTATGTAGGTACATGATTGAGTAAGACAGCAACACATGTTTTCGATTGGATGAATATTGTTATTTTCCATCTTGTTTTTCTTTAACAAGCAAAAATGTTACATCATATACAAAAAAAATATCAGAATGTATTTGGATTACTATAAATTCATATTATGCATAAGTTCATATGTAACCCTTTTTCTCAGATTTATTTTAATATGTAACAAAAGATGAAATGGAGAATTGGAAGAAAAATTGAATCATCGCGTGATTTTTTAAACTTGTTTAATAACAACATTCTCTCTTTCTTACACATTTTCCATGTTACGTTACGGTGCTGTACAAAAGTGTAGTATTTGTAATCATTTTTACTTTCAAAGAAGGATCGAATCATGAACCAGGAGGTGGTGGTGGTTGAGAAAAAAAGGACAACCACGAAAGAATATATATTCAAGATGAAAAATAAAATTAAAAAAAGTAAATTTCGTAAGAGATTTTTTTTTATCAAATGAATTTTTTTTCTTCAGCATAAAGAAAAATAGGGTTGAACCATTCGGTCTGGTCTCTGGTGGTGGTAGTGACGGTGTAAGTCTTCTTGAGTCAGTTTGTTTAGAGGTACATTTGCTTTATGCACGTCCATTATTTTCATCATCATCATCAGCAGCAGCAGAAGCAGCGCCAGCACGGCTCGGGCACCATTTTCTTGTTTGATGCCTCATTAGGTATGCATAAAGCTCGTATTGTTGCATTAACATTGGCTGGAATCTTGACAGGAATGAGTGGTTGTAATCGCACTCGCAGCTAGCAAAATGAATTTTTTTATAATATAAATATTAGACTCGCTACTCACATGTCTTATCAAATCATCCCCAAAAAAAATAATCCACCAGCTTTACTCACAACAACATAAAGAATAATTCATCTTTACCAGGATCACACCAACAACAACAAAAAGCTATTCGTCTCTTTTTATTTTATTTCTTTTTTATTAAAAAAAATGTACATATTTTGCTTGACCAACCATCACGATTAAAAATCTGTCTGTTAAGTAAGACAAGATGAGCGAGAAGTTCATAGAATTAGGGTTTTCTTTTACTCTAGTGAAATGACTATAACACTCTGACATTTTTTTAGTTGTTGCTGTCCAAAGTGGTTTTCTCATTGGATCAAAACAGACAGCTCGAATCATCATCTTTTCATCTTTCAACTCTTACCACAACAGTCATGTAGACTATAAGAGTGCTTTCTTGTTTTTTTTTGATAGGTGATATGTGATGGGTGAATTTTGATGGAATCATCATCATGACTTTTGCTCGTTTACTTTATTTCTGAAATGATTCCATTTTTTTTTTTAAATAATCAAAAATATATGGCTTCTTTTAGCAAATAAAATAAGACAAGAAAATATGCTGACAAGGAGCAAAAGGGTTCGTGTTCGTAATTAGAGATACATAGATGAATCCTGACTTGACGCCATCACATCGTCTTTGGCAGCAGCAAAACTGATATTTACGTGTGTACATTTGATAGCCACTTGAAAATTCTGGTCTAGGTATATTTTCCCCCAATTTTTTCATCATCTCTTGCGTTTTAACACAAAGTTAGATGGAGTAGTAGATCTAAAGAATTGACAAAAAGATAGAAAAAAAATTCTAATAACTGCCCACCTAGAAGAAGACAAGATGATACAAAAATCAACTTCGTTAGCAAAGAAAACATGACTGCTGGAATGGGTAATGCTGCTACTATATCATTATGATTTACAAAAAAATACCGAGAGTTTCAGATTTTTTTGAGAAAAAAAAATCATACATTTGATAAAAATTAAATGGACGGATACAGAAATAATGAGCTGTTTGTTGGAAAAAATCAAAACAAGAGCCAAATTTTGTCTGATAATTTTTGCGGTTATGTTATTTGTAAAAAAAATAGTTAACCAGAAATTCTCACAACAACAGCACAACCGTATAAACCAACATATGTACAACATGTATGATGATGATAAGTACAATTATTTTTTGAAACACATTCAATGTTACTTGTTCAGTACAATACAATCATTCTTCAATATTTTCTACCAACATTAAAAAAAATCTCACTTGGGGTATATTTTCATCCAGACTGAAAGTAGAATTACTATTGCGCATTCCAAACTTTTTTACTCCAATAATCTTTTCTTGTGCCTTTATCTCCATCCACAATCTCCCAGTGTCCCAAATCAAAGATCATATTCAACACAAGATATTTTACTCTTTTTTTACTGTTTTGTATCGCATTCGCTTCGCATTGATCATATGCTGCTATTATATATCGTCCGCCACCTTAAATTAAACCGGTACTGGAAATGATGGCAAGTTTACGTTTAAAAAAAGTTTTTCTTGTGTCTTGACTTTCGCTATGTTTTTGTCTGCTGAGTAGTAGAAAACATAGTAATTACGATGCAGACAACAAGACGGACGACGATAGAGAGAGAGAGACGGATGCGAAGGAAAAAAAGAAAATACAGAGTGGATAAAGGAGAACAACAAGAGGAAGTAGAAGTCAAGTCATATAAGAACTCGTAAATATACGGGTACAAAAAGCAGAAGGGAGAGAGAGAGAGCAAAAATATTATACTTTTTTGTGTTTCGTTTTTTTGGAGGCAACATTGCTCACGTTTTCATAAAAATATATACGTAATCATATTTTTTACCCCACCTTATCCGTCCAATTCTTGCTTGTCTCACTCACACAGAAAAAGTCAGAAGACGAAGAAAGAAAAAAAACTGTAAGCGCTTGCTTCTCTACTAAAAAAATGTTCATCTGATCATGTACACATTTCTCTCTCTCTCTCTCTCTCCATGTAGCCGTGTAGAGCTCTTCGCTCGATTGAATTCGTCATGCACGCGTGGATCAAACAAGTAGAAAAAAAGAAGAATTTAGTACTAAGAAAAAGAACAAGGAGGAGGAATGCGATGAAGAACAAGTAAAATAAATTGAAAGACTAAAAAAAAAGAAAAAACGCCAACAAAATTCTTTTTGATCATCTTCATGTTTTGTTCCATGTGGAGTTTATAAGACAAGCAGAGAGCAAAAAAAGCAAAAAACAAACTTGATACTAGTGCCTTGTCGCTTTTGATCATCAGAGGAATATGATGTTTTATAGTATTTCAAGTCGGGAGTACTATAAACATGTCATGTCATATTTTTTTACTTGCATGTCTCAAAGAACAAAAAATAAATGTTTGCGTTTTTGTCGAATGAGCTGGCAGAGATTCCGAAAGGGTAAAAAAAGAGAGTTGCAAAAAAAACACGTCTACATTTTCGTAGTACCAACTTGTTAGCTTGAACGTATGCTATTTTGTATGCACAATGAGAGAAAACTAGATGATGCTGCATTGCAATATTTTGATTCATATCTGTACATGTTTTATTGTGAAAATTTTGACATAAAATAATAATAATACCACCTTCATTATTATCATAATGTATGTATGTATGTATGAGGAGCAGTAGGGGGTAAATGAGATTTTTTTTGTGTAAGTAAAAAAACAAGTTGATTCCGAAAAAAAAGTATTGTGTTATGCTTATCGTTAATTGGTAGTAAGTAGTATACTGATAATTACTTTCATTGTTGGGAGAGAATGGTTTTAATAGTTTCCACATTATTATCATTAAATGGTTTTATGAGATATACGATAATAGCGAATAAGATAATTAGCCGTCGGTTTATTATTATTTTTTTGTTAGCAGCAGTTGAATCTTCAAGTGCATTACAGCAAAAAAACAGCTAAAAATCTGGTGCAGTATTTATGTAAGTGCAGTTCATTTTTTTTAAATTGTAAGCAGATAAGCAAGAACAAGTGTTTGAACCTGCTATGAGATAACATGAATGTTTACGTCATTTTTAATAATAATTAGCAAGTGTGAGTATATAGGTTTCTTTTAGTAGTTGGCTCGTTTTTCTTTTCTTTTTTTTGTGTGTTGTATGATGTAGTTGGTTTTATTAGCAAAAAATGTAACAATAATTATTGTTAAATTGCAAGCGATTTAAATTATCGCAAAAGTTGTAGTAGTGAACTGATGAAAGTTATAATTGCTTAATTCAAAATGTGAGCAAATTAGTGCATGCATGTATATATTCTTACAGCTTTCGCATCCATCTTGCTCAGTAGTATTTTTTAGAAACAGTGAAAATTGTTGTTCACACAGTGAAAATTAAATATAGTCAGTTATAAATTTATGGTTATATACGGGATATATAGAGAGAGAAAATTAATGATCACTTGTTGTTTATGATTTGGCCAAGTAATAAATCTTTTTATAAAACAAAAAGATTAATTTTTCAAATTCATTTTATACCAAAATATAAAACAAAACACAGTTACCTAAATTAAAAAAAGTAAACTCGTTGAGCTCGTGATATGAAAATATTAATGGAAACCCGGTTAGTTAGTATGTAATATGTAATTGATTGATACTAAGCCAGTAAAATTATGCAATAAGTGAGCAAAGAACATTCACACGAACTAATTGAATCATACAAAAATCGGCAGATGGGCACTTCATTCATGTCGGAAATTTTATTTTGAACGACTCTGAACACAAACAGTAAATGAAAAAATAAACTCCAAACTTCAGCTTCTCCTGTCGTCTAATTCACCAAAGAATTTCTCTGATGCAAAGTATAAAGTTGAATAAAATCTAGAAAACTGTAAAAAGAAGAAGAATAATTTCCTTTTGTGTTCTTAAATATGTCATTTATTACTAAATCATCTCTGCTACAATTTCCGTTTGTGTACACAAGTGCAAACTCCGATAGAGTTGCATTGTCTATCACACAATATTATATTTCAAATAACTACACTATTTGTGTATAATGATAATAATGTTGGGTTATGTGTAGGTATATTACAAAGGAAGGAAGAATTAGATTGAGAAAATAAACCAATAAACCAACAAGCCCACTGACTGACTGACCAAATAGATTAAGCTATAAAAAATGGACGAGTGTAGTAGTGAATGAAATGGCAAAAGGAGAAAATAATAATGATACTTAGTCATAATGACTGAAAATTGATTTAATTGCTTGTTTACATCCCTCGAGCCCTCTATTTTACCGTGAAAAAATGGCAAACACACTAAAAAGACCAGCTAAATTGGCTGAAAAAGGAGACCCCACGTTACTTACCAAAACTTGCTACTTTACTACTACTACCACTACAATCTTACTTAAATGCTGGTCTTCGACGTGGACGACGTGTGTGTAGATATATATGTCTACTTTAGCTTTGTTGACTTTCGGGAAAGAGAGAAGAGTGCTTAAACAAAAAAGGATAAAAGTGATGTCGGGTTGCTTTTGCCTAAAAAATTACTTATTTTTTTTTTAATATTTCATATGAAAAATAATAAGTTATAAAATGTAATGGTAGTGTTGCATGTACACTAATATATATGTACATACGTGAGTATATATATGTATATTATTGTACAAAAAGATTGAATATTATTATATAAAATATATGAGTTGGCAAATTGAAGAGGATGTGTGTGTGTGATGCTGATGCTGTGTGCATACGTGAGCGATGATATCCGAAAAGGAAAAATAATAATATTCGGTATCAACACCGGGGATTATACACATTTTATATGTAAATTGCTACTTTTGTGAAATATTAGCTCTTGAGGCTATTTCTAAATAAGTAG
>JAHZNC010004292.1:0-15521 GCA_027744095.1 Zhuqinia jingwanae | reverse complement strand
CGTAAACTATAAACGGGATGGTAAGAGATGAGAGATCTAAATATGAAGATGTGCTTGTACTAGTTCACTAGGAACAACTCTCAACTAGGTATAATATATGAAGCAGACGTGGGCTATTCTTCAGCATGATCACAGACATGATTTTCGAAGACAATCTCCAAAATTTAGTAAATTATTATAGCCATAAGAAACCTAATGATAGGTAACAACAATCCCCCACCAAAAGTGTATATGTAGGTATATACATATATTATCATAATATCATATCACTGTCTTGCCTCAACATTGTCTTGGGTAACAAGACACCAAGGCAATTCCAAGTTTGTTTCTTCCTATTTATAACGGCCGTCATATAAAATAATTATTTTATCAATGACGGCCGTACAGCTTTTATCTTTTCAATTTTACAAAGTAGCTAACTCCACTTTCAGCATATTTTATAATTCCAAATCTGTTATATGCCAACTTAAAAATTCGGCACATTTTACTGAACAACAAGTAGTAACGTTAACGTTCAGTCCTTCAATTTAATTTTCGGCTTTTTCATTCACAAAATTTGTTGAGTTGGATGTTCTACTACACACACTCTTTGCTAAATTTATCAAGTTATAATTTTCCACGTACACACACACACACATCTATCTCCCCCAACCATATACACGTTTCCCCTTATCATGACATTATTTAAAGCGGGGGCTGCTCGTGACATAGGAAAGCCTGGCTTTGGTCACTGTGCTCGCATAAATATTGAGCTTCGTGAAAAGCAAGTACGATGCAAACGAGAACTCAAGTTGATCAACAAAAGTTTGGAAGGGCAGCAACGTCAACATGTACGAAATATGCGTAAATTTGATGCTGCTCAGCGAGGTGTTATGCTGTTAATTGGAGAAAGTCCTTATCCAGATTGCGTATGTCTCTCTTTTTCTTTGTAAAATACAAAAAGATGCGATGAATATAAAAATATATTCATATCACATTTTATGTAGAGAATGGTTATATACATACGTATGATTATGCATATACTTATCTACATTTCTAAACTGGTAAAAAAATGGTATTGTTATACAACTTTTTTTTCTCGGTTTATCCCCGCTTGCTTTGCCTCTCTCACTCTCGACCAAAACGTGGTGAAATGTTTTATTAACCCTGCAAAAAAATACAAACTTTTTTCCGTACAAAAATGGAAATGTGGAACGTTTACCTATATTTTATCTGATCCTGTGACGTATACATACATACAATTGAACAACAAAACTAGTCTCGAGAAGATGTTATTTTTCTACATAAACCACCCGGGTTTTGCTTTCGGAGAAACGGAAAGCCGAGATACTTATCCTCGCTTCAAGAATCCAAATCAAGAAAAATCGTGCCATACATGGATGCAAAGGAAGGACTACGACCAAATCACGCAGTAAAAATGAACTTTTCCCCTATTTTCTTTTTATGCAATTTCCTCTTTTCCGTCCATGCATTGTTCATTGATCATTGTTCATGTAATAAATTTAAAAAATTTCAGCTGAACGTTGTAAGTGATACTCCTATGCTAGGAGAAATTTTGTCAAATCCCGAAACTGTTCAAATCCTGTGTGAACTTCGTAACACGGCTGCACTGATGACAAATGAGCAACTATTTCAAGCATTTGCTGATCAACTGGAGAAAAATAATCAGAGATATCGTTATTTCAAAGAGTTCCAACGACCAATTGACTACCTGATGCAGTATCGGCGAAACCTGATTCAAGAGTTTTTTGATACTCTCAAAACCGAAGCGGAGATACGACCATTTGTTATACCTGTTGATCCTTCATCAGCCATTTTCCAACAAAGTGGAACGTCACCATTGAGCTCTGCAGGGAATAAAAGTTCATCCGCTAGCAAGCATGAAGCTAACTCCAGTTTCACCAGTCGTGCTAGTACAAACAAGGAGAAAGACGACAGCCCAAAATCCTACCAACCCGATTTGGCTAAAAGAATTGCGAATAGAGTCAAAAGTTACAGCAAGTCACCTCAGTTTGGTGGTTTAGTTCCACCACCATTGTCATTATTACAAGGAGCAAGAACTACATCTAAAGAGATACAAAATATTTTTGATCGAAACATCATCGAGGAAGAATCGAGGAAGAATAATAAAAACGCTGCAATGGAACAGAATGTATCTTCATTCCAAGATTCGGCAAGTAAACAGGATACGCTTAGCACAACTGATTTCATGCCAATATCAGGAGGATACATGACGATGGTAGATAGGAATGTTGGTTAGTTTCCTGTAAAATAATTTGTGTGCCATATTCAATTTTATTCTCACAAACAAATAATAACATATTCGTGTGGACCACTTCCAGCAGTTTTGACAAACGTTTCCCTTGCAATGGCTGCAACGGCACTAAATAACACTACCAGCATCACAGGACAACATCGATCTTCTCGACCTAGTATGTTAGACCGAAGGCTTGCTAATGACGCGAATAGGGAAGACAACAGCTTAATTTTTAATCATCATGCTCCAAACCCACCGCGATCAGCTTCTGTGGCAAGTAGTTCTGTAAAAACAGTAGGTACTTCCATAACCATAGGAGGACGAGGACCTGCTAGTATCATCAGCAGAAAAGGAGTTGATGGTGCAGAATGGAAATTACCTCCGCTTGTAGGAGAAAAGTATGTGGGAGAGCCGCTGGCGAGAGCATCATTTTTATCAACGAAGGGGAATGATAGTTTCAATACAGGTTATCTTAATTCTCCAAGGAGCAATGCTAACCGGAACAATAAAGACACTTTCGAGTCATGGACTCTGCAAGTTTCCAGGTTTGATATTATGAAATTGAGACATGAGCTGGATGGAGAGACAGTAAAAGATAAAATGAAAGATTTTGAAGCTCAATATTTGGGAAGACCAATCAGTGATCGAAGGAGTGTCTCAAAATAAATTTTTGTAAATTGACAAAATTGTCAGAAAAAAAGCAATAAAATGGGTTTTGAAAAGATCTTTACACTTTTATTTTTTGCAATGATTATTTCGCATTACCTTTGTGCAGTAATAACTCTGCAATTTGAAGTCTTGACGCGTGATAAGGAATAGACTCATGATAATGCATAATGAAAAGATTATTTGTTCTGTAACTTGTATTCAAAATGCCTTCTTGTTTTTTTGTTTACATACAGGCACAAATACAGAAAAGTTGTGTGGAAGGTCTACGCAAAGGTGACATTTACTCTCTGGGTATCATTCTTTGGGAGTTGATCCGACGCGAGTCTCTCTCCAGCTATCTCGGCATCAAGGATGAAAAGCAAATTCGTGAGAGGATTTGTCATGGGATTGCCATCCCATTCCAACCCTCTGTAAAAATTGGTAGTGTCACAGTGGAAGTAGATCTTGATGAGCTTTTCTGGTCTACAACGCTACAATCATTTGAGCTTCCTTTTGGTGAGAAGCAGCAACTAAACAGTAGCAAGAATTTTGGTGGTGGGGGTGTACAACCGCAACCGACAAATAACTCCAATGGGATCAACCATTTTGATCAAATCCGAGAGTGTCTCAAAGACTGTTTGAGTTGTGAACCGGAAACAAGACCTGATATCAAGGCTGTTCGTATGCGATTACGACCTCTACACAAGGGAATGTAAGTTTTATATCTTGTATAAGAGCAACTAGAGCAACTAGAGCAAGCATATTGAGCTGTCATTTTCCATGCCACGCATAACACAAAAGTCAACCTCACAAAAGGACAAAATATATTCCATCCTTTCCTTCCTAATTTGAATCTATAAAAGCTTCTTTTTTCCGTTTCTATCTACAAGCACATATTTGAAAGAAAAAAATGAAAAAAAATCTTAGGGTCTTATGTGTCGTTTGACATGTCAGTTAAACCCATCATCATAATAATGTATAGGAAGTTACTTTCGCTGCAACATTGCATAATAATAAAGTTCATTTAGGTATATGTACTATGTACTTTTTCAATAGGGTAAAATACATAAAGTGTACATAAATAAGCCCTGTGAATTTTTTCACCGTAGATTTTCCAAATATATTCTACGGAACTAGGAAAATCCCAATAAAAGTCTTTAATAACTATATTATGCAACATGATGGAAAATATTAATTCTTTTTCTCACTCCTTGTTGCTCCACTTCTTTTCTTCATAGGAGATCTAATATTTTTGACATAATGATCGGTCTGATGGAAAAGTACGCAAACAACTTGGAAATTCTTGTGGATGAGAGGACGAAGCAGTTGAGCGAGGAAAAGCGAAAAACGGGTACGCTCCATTACATGTACATCCCATTAACCGAAGAAATAATATACCGAAGATGATATATTTTTATGTGATGAGTATAATTTAGCTGCATATTGTTCAAGGTTTCTTTGTTGTAACATTACTAGTAACTGAGTGGCATCACACCAGCATAATAATAAATCTATAATTTTGTATATGTGCTCAATCATATGATATTTTGACAGAGTACCTGTTGTACAAATATACAAATAAAATGAATGGAAGACAATATTGAATACGAGTTATATTATATCAGTGAAAATAAATGACTCAATCTAAAAAATGGAAATAATTTTTGCTAATCAGAAATAATAATGAAAAAAAGGTTAATATTAATCTGAATCTCTTTTGAATATTTTTTGTTGATTGATTGCGACATGATCGTGACTATCTCATGTGGCAATGTTAAAAATGGCAATATCGTAAAGAGAGTTTACTATACGAGTTGATACCAGCATCAGTTGCAGAGGAGCTGAAGGAAGGTCTTCGCGTACCTGCTCAAAATTATGATTGTGTATCGATTTACTTTTCCGATATTGTCGGCTTCACGTCAATGTCCGCGCAATCTACACCGCTCCAGGTAAAGTAATACACTGAAAATATATTTTCAAAAATAAGAAAGGAATGAGGAATGTACAAGTTTCTGGGAATGTACTGGTTTATTAATGTCATAAAAAGTTGTTTTTTTTGCATGTTTATTTTCTCTTGCTGAATATATCTCATAAATTGCTTCCTAACATACTTTCTCTTTTCTTCATATTATACCAAATCGTGTCTTCCTACTACTGATCCTCTTGCCTTTAACTTAATTAACGTAATTACGTTCGATACTTTATTCTCACTTTCTACTGATGACACTTGGTTTTCTTAACTTGGCAAAACACGTCTATTGGAGCAAGATTGCTAAGTTTGGAAGAAGGGGATAATAATGTGAATGTTTATTTTCGTAAAGAAGCTTATCTGCTCATATTTTTCATCAAGCTCATTATTACTCTGCAGTAAATTTAAGCAGCATATTATTACTCATATATCATTCATTTTGCATTATAGCACACTAACCAGTAGAGTCTACTCTACAACATCCACATCTTGAGTTCTATTTTTTTTCTAGTCGCACACGTGCTTTTAATTTACAACACTGCCGTGGTTTTTCCGCTCTCTTGTGACTTTCAATGTCGTCAACATAGAAAGTTAGAGACGAGCAAAACCAATAATAATTTTCTCCGAATTTTGTCCATTTTTATACATACGTTCATTATTGTATACGGGTTTTCAGGGGGGGGGAGGGTTCTACTAAAAGTCTTTCATATATTTATTCGCTGTTGACGGTAATGCTGGAATAAAAAAGAAGTCAGTTTAATGTATTGCTGCATGTATCTCTGCATTCTTATTATTAGTATTATTTTTTTCATCCCTCGAATGGTGACTAGATGAAAATATATTACACTGCATAATGTCGAAAAGTAGGTAATAAGGTTATTGCGCACTATGAGCTCCCAACTCCAAACATTTATGTCAAGTTACACTGATTCCTCCTGTGCCTGTGTCTTTTCTCACTTTCTTTTAGCCTAAGAGAGCTGGCTATATAGTGACTGACTAAAATTGCTCGTGTCTTTTGTACGTGTGTGGAGAAAAAACGAAAAAAAGTGGCAATGGATACAGAAAATAGATGTAGGGTGAGGATGCACAATTCTATGTTACTTTATTCTATCATATATAATAACATTATACTTAATCATGATTGTCAAAATCGTTAAGTTCTAAGTATTTATTCTCTTCCTTCAATTCTCCTTCATTGAACTTAGTGCTGGTAAAGTGAAAATCATTTGGGGAGGCAATAATAACCATGGTATCATGATGATGATGAGCTAGCAAAAGTAGAAGTAATGAAGAGAAATTACACACTTCAGAAAAATAAATTATTTTTGATTTTATTGACTTTTTATAAAGATTGATAGTGTGGTTTTCAAATCAAAATAGGTTATCATCTATACTGTGTGTCATTCCATTCTACAGAATGGCTTCTATATAAATATACATAAATGTATATCTAAATTGTCATTGCCCAAGGATCGTGGAATGGCGTGAAAAAAAATGTCTCAAAAACTGAATTTTAGCTTTCCTTTTTGGTAGAAGATGAATAGAAATAAAAATGATCCTGATAAGATGGAAAATGTATGAATAAAAATTGAAAGACCAATATGCATGTAAAGACTACAATGCTGCTAAGCTGTCACAAAAATCGTATATATATAGAAAGCCATAAACATTCCACACGCGACACGACATTTTGAAATATTCCAAAACAACAAGAAACTAGAGAAAAAGAGAGAAAACAGAACTAGATTGAATGGAACCCATGCCCCATTTATTTTTCTGTGTCCATAACACTGTGTGTGATCTACTTACATCTCTTTTGGTAAAAACAGCGTCACTGACTTTTGGCGTGTTTTGTTGTGTAATATTGTACAATATTCATGTGGACATGTTTATATGCCCATACTTATCTTCTATTATACTTTGTTCGCTGTATTCTTATATATTATGCAATATGCAACACTTTCTTTTTCAAACTTCTTGCCAAAGAGGAAATAAAGTAACACATTTCTCTCTGAAAAAAGTACACACACTGAGAGGAAAGAATAAAAGTTAAGTACGTGTCGCCAGATAGAAGGACTAACTCAAAAGCCCATTTAGAAAAAAAAGATACAGCAAGTAAAAGTGATGGGGAGATAATAATATTAGCAAAAAAGGAACTAAAACAGCAGAAAAGAGAGAGATAACGAGAACGGTAGATGATAGACTGACGACATAGGTACTTACATACACGAAAAAAAATTCAACTACATGAGGATAGGGCGGAAGATCTCAAAGCTGCAAATGCATTTCCTGTGTGACACTGTTTTTAAGTTGATTTCTTCTCTCATTTTACATCACTGCACTGCTCACTATTAATGTACGTTAGCTTGGTTGGTGCTTACTTGAATTACAGTTTTACTTTGTCTTCTTTTCACCATCGTTGCTTCTTTATGCCCACACCACCGTCATCATTACCCACCAGCTCGCTTAAAATATATAAGCCATTATTGCTATCATCAACTATGTTTGCTTTGTGCATGTATGTGTGCAGTTTTTAAAAATGTGAAATGTTGGGAAAGGGACATTTTTCACTGGTTGGTTGATTCGGGATTGATGGTTGTTTGAAATTTAGATGAGTGAATGCTGCTGTCTGAGTTGAGTAGATACACAATAATACCCTCGTGGAATACTGATGTGATGACTACGATCGGCAATGCTTGGACGAAAGTGATGATGACGATGATGGTAGCACTTATTGTGATGTGATGTGATTTGCGATCCAAAAGAGTATTATGTTTAAAAAAAGTCAGTTGAGTTCTATAAAAGATTATAGACGATCGAAGCACGAAGTATATACATATATATGTATATCATGTGTATTCTTAGGGAAAAATCAATTTTGCCATTTTGCTGATTCAGCGTTTACTTAGTTTGTTTGCATGAGACACGAGTATATGATCTTTTAGTTACTTGCCGTCCCTCTTGAATCAGTCAATGGTTTTTATTGTATCATGCAACTTGATACAGATTTTGACCTCAATATCCATGATTGACCTGGCTCTGGCATATATTATGCCTCTTTTCTATCTTCATCATCACCATCGCATCATCATGCTCGTCCTCACATGACCGCTGCATTATGTTGGTTGTCTAGAAACATACATTTTTACCAAATCATAAACATTTCTAGTTGAAATTATGGTTTATTGTTTCGTGAAGCTGAAGGCTATCGCTTTAGTTTGTTGACTGCTTTTCCTGTAACAAAAATTTGAGACAAAAAAGAAAGAAAAAGTACACCTATAGGTACGTACTTTCACTTTTACGTTGTGGTTGTGGTGACGGTATCGGAGGTTTATGAGGATGCTTTCTCTTCTAACTCAACTACAACTCAACTCTTGAAAGCTTTACTCTACATTCGCAAGTCGCAACCCGTTCAGCAGGTCAATGCCTTTTTGGTTAGTTCAATCCAAGTTGATACACACACACATACCGTATGTATGTACTTTCACGATTTACCATTTTTTTCTGACTTATTTAGTGGTTTTCAGACAATCGGGGAAGTAATAGGTTTCCCATCCTAAATGTACTGGTTGACTTTTGAAAAGTTTTACCCTGGAGAAAAGTCAGAGAAGATGGAAAGCATGTTTAAGTTGCTTAAACTGAAAAAAAGAAAATATAAAGTGGTACGTTTTTAAAGGAATTGTTATAATAAATTTATCTTACCGTCATCTCAAATGGCAATGAAAAATGTAAAATATCACGAAACAAATCCACACCGTTATCACATCACACATGCATTATTCCTTTCCACGAGACAATTACTGCGACTGCGAGGACGTTCGATGGTGGGGAATTTTTTTTTGTAAAAATGCGAATGAAATCAGCCAATTGAAGAAAGCTACGAATTATGAAAATGTATCTCAACAGAATTCCTTATCTGTGAGCACATAAGAATAGTACAATGGAAGAAAGTAGTAAGTAGATTTTTTTATTGTAATTAGTCGATTAGGAAGAGGTAACAAAGGGAAATAAGTATATTTAACAATAAGAGCCCATATTATCCATCGACCTATTTCCGTTTATTCTCAGGCTCTATACTGTTGGGTTGTGTTTTGATGGGTAGATCATTCATCTGTTATGCTATTTACAATACGCTAAGTGCAGTGAGTCTCTAAAACGTCTTAACCTCAAGATAAAAAGTAACAAGGGAAAGTTACTTTTAATGAAATAGAATACAGTTGTGCCAAAATATGGTTTAAATGTTGTCGTTTTCAAAGGACACGAGAGACAATTAGGGAAATAAAAGAGAGAAAAAAATGTTTTTGAGTAATCCGCGGTTGTTGTTGTAGCGCTATATAGCACTAACAAACACGAAGGAATTGTGGAGGTTGAAGCACAGAATAAGGAGCAAAATATACTAAAGATTCAATTATCTAGCTTACGGATTATTTATTATTCTTGGCAGAAGAAATCAATGGGAAAATGGGGTTTTATGCCGTACGTATATAGAAACATTCGAAGCCATAGACAATGAAGCCACTCTTCGTGTGTTACAGTTATCATGAGCCGATTTTCACCGAAAATGCGATCAAATTCGATTTCATTTTCGCTTGGCTAATAATAAAGGAAATTTGATGCACCATCAAAGATACAAATTTGAAGCTGATAGATACATCACACATACATAGAAAAGTTACAAAAATAGAATACAAATCTAACTTGATTGGTTAATAACTTTTATGTGATTTTAACAGTAATAATAAATAATATACAAAGTATACATGTGTGAAATACCTCTATATAATTTGAATGAACTGTCTTTATTTTTCCAGTTTTGTCTTACCCTTTCTTGTACTTGCATCTTTTTATTTTAATTTTTTAAATAGTGTATTAAGTCATCATGATCAGGGAACTTTATTATATATTGATATGGTTTTATGTATACACAAAATTGGTATAAATGTTTACAGGCCAGTGGTCTTCCTGAAGTGAGACAAGGAAACTCACATGCCGTGGAGGTTGCAAACATGGCCCTTACACTACTACACGCGGTGACAAATTTCCAGATACGGCATCGTGCCAATGACTCGCTTAAGCTAAGAATAGGAATTCATTCAGGTACCGTTTTAAAGCAGAATTTACAAATAATTTTCTCATTTCATTTGAATTAAATAGTGATGACATAGAGCGTTAGTAGACTAGAGAGATTAGAGATAAACGTAAATTTTTCATATATGCACGTATACGGCTTCCAGGTCCGGTATGTGCTGGCGTCGTAGGATTAAAACGTCCTCGCTATTGTCTTTTCGGGGACACTGTTAATACAGCTTCTCGGATGGAAAGCACAGGTTTAAAAAAAAAAAGATTTCAACCCTGAGTTGTTCCTGCACAAATAAAATTATGCATTGAATTTTTATTGACTGCTTATAAATTTTGCAGGTGCCCCATGGAGAATACATTGCAGTGAAACATTTGCCAAATTAGTTCAAAATGATCCTGATCCACAGTTCGAATTGGAAGAGCGTGGACTCATTGATGTCAAGGGAAAGGGGGATATGACAACATACTGGCTCCTCGGGAAAAGAGCTTCTTCAACAAAGGTACAGATAATAAGAAAGTCGGATACAAATGAGTCCTGTACGCGTGTTCCAGAATAGAAAGGCACGGCATTTGTAATACTACTTTATTGAGTTAGATCCCTATTTATTGAGTAAATGTATGGTGCATAGGTAATAAAAGATGAAAATTGTATTTATTTTCAACATTTGAATGATAAACTTTTTAAACAAAAATCAAATAACTATAACAAATAAATATTTCTTCCATGGAAAGTGAAGGAGGTAATACAATGGTAATAAAATATTTTATGAAAAGTTGGAATAATATATCAACTAATAAAAAATATTTTTTTTAATTAACATTTTTCATCAACATCTACACTACCCTCTTGAGTAAAATATGAAATGTTATTTCTTGTATACATATCTGTGAGTGCAAAATGAAAAGATCAAACGGATTTCAAACACCAAAATGGAGTATGACACGGATAAAGTCAAAGTTGTGACACAAAGACAAAAATACAGATATAATATTTATGAATAAATTTATTATATCGCTAAAGTATACTTTTTGTATGCAAACTTGCCTCATTTCACTACATTACAAAAAAAACAATTCAGAAATATAATAAACATAAGTGAAACAATAATTATCGAGTTCTTGCCTGTGAATCATCAATTCTAATAAATCCTACAAAAGAAGAAAGCATAAACATCAAGATTTAAATTTTCGAAATTTATGTTTCAAACTAATGGCATAGAGATAGCAGGTCAAGGTCATTCCGAAAGTCTTCTATAAGAAAAGAATAGCATTGAAACTAACCAATCTACTGGGTTTCCATTTTTCTACATTGACGCCAAAAAAGCCTTCAGACTTAGATTGGCTTTACAGCCACCATACAAAACAGGAGGGAATTTAATTTTGCGGCTATCCAACATAATTCCCACCGTAACGTAATTGTCGACTGGATTCATACTACTTTGGTATGGAAATAGCATGTTTTCTGATTCCAGGGTAAATCCCCTTAAAGGTTTTGAGTTTGAAGCACGTGCCAATGAATATGATTTTGCCTTGGGAGGATGGGTCACGGTTTTTGTACTGGATGCAGACAATGCTTCAACTTTTATGGTAGATGTAGTCGTAGAGTTTTTATCCGGTCTTGCAAAAAATGATGAAGATGTCAAATGACCTGTGGCCTTGGTTACGGCTGATTTTAGAGCTGGTGCTGACGACGCCTTTGCACCTGTCTTCGTCGGTTCTGATTTGGAATATTTCATGGCAATGGTGCTTACATCTGGTTTTGAATTGTTTGAAATGTTAGTAATGTCGGTTATCCCTGTTGCAATTATTGAGGTATAGAAATCCTCCACCAGCTTGGTACTTTTGCTTTTAGGGGGTAGAGCAGAGCTTGAGAACTGGTGAAAATTTTCTGAATCATCAGAATATTCATCATCGACATCTAGTTGGTAAAGTGCTCGATATCTCGTCGGTTCTAGAGACTTGCTAGACAACGAGAGACCTTCATGCGCTGATTTAATGGTTGTCAGAGTCGTACTGCCGTCTGGTTTGGTAGTCGAAGAAACGGTAGTGAGGACTGGTCTGGTAGTCAAAGAAGCGGCAGTGAGGACTGGTCTCGTAGTCAAAGGAACGACAGTGAGGACTGGTCTGGTAGTCAAAGAAGTGATAGTAATAACTGGTTTGGTAGTCGAAGAAACGGAAGTGGGGGCTGGTTTGGTAGTCGAAGAAACGACAGTGAGGACTGGTCTGGTTGTCGAAGAAGCGACAGTGAGGACTGGTCTGGTAGTCGAAGAAGCGACAGTGGGGACTGGTTTGGTAGTCGAAGAAACGGAAGTGGGGGCTGGTTTGGTAGTCGAAGAAACGGAAGTGGGGGCTGGTTTGGTAGTCGAAGAAACGACAGTGAGGACTGGTCTGGTAGTCGAAGAAGCGACAGTGAGGACTGGTCTGGTAGTCGAAGAAGCGACAGTGAGGACTGGTCTGGTAGTCGAAGATGCGATAGTTGATCTGGTAGTTGAAGAAACAGGGCCGGAAATGTTCACGTCTCTGGAGAAATTACCGGTGGAACTTGACCTGAGCGGAACCGATGCTGAAGGCCTGCTAAAGGAGCTTGACTGTATTGAGGATCTTCGAGATTGCGTTGATTGCTGGATGTTATTCTGTAAAAACGAAGAGTAAAATTAGACAAAGTCAGCGTACCCCGAATTTAAAAGTGTGGCATTTTGCGTACCATAGGTTTACTTCCGAATCGGGGAGGGTGCGGAGTGCGCGGTCTATTCTGAGACCTGCTGAAGTAACTTGATCGGGGACCAGTTGAAGGACTGCTACTGCTGATGCTTACAGTTGTGGGTCTGTATGGACCTGCAGTCAAGAGTTCTTCCATCTACAAGGTAATTTACTTTACTTAATAAACCCTTTTTAATGTTTCCGAGACTACTATTATTGTTGCCCTGATGAAAAATGTAATTCCCTCTTTTTATATTCAACTTACGCGACAATGCGAACACTGCGACTTTGTGGGCTTTTTGATCACACCAGTCCTAGTTTTGCAACTTTTGTCCTTAGCTTGTTGTAATACATCTCTTCGCACGTGGCTGGAGCAAGAAGGAACCGCGGATTCCCGGATCTGTTAATATTTTAGCAGTTTAGCAATTAATACAAACATTTAAAAAATCGTCTCACTCACTTCATTTGATTATTGATCAATACTACGCATATGGAACTTAAACTTACGAAAATGAATAATCTTCTGTCAATTTTTCCAATTTCTAGACACTCTTTCATTGCATAAAGGAAATGGTTGATGTTGGTTGTTTTAAACCCCATTTTTTCAAGGGGGGCTTCTTCGCCGACCATCTCCATCAAGTATGCTTCGAATAAAAGGATTAAAATTACAATATTTATTTATTTAACTTCTATTTCCGTAAATTTGGTTTATTTACTCACAAGGTATCGACCTAACATTGGTTCCTTCGCGGCACGACACTAGAAAATTCAAGGTGTATGCTTTCCATTCCTCAAAAATTTCCCTTTGGGACTGACTTGGATTCCACCTGAACGCCGCTGACGCCGCCATACTACCTACATAAATAACAATTACAAGAAAACTAATAATTAATTCATTCTACATCGTATTACAACAATCAAATATTCACCGCCACCATCCACCACCAAACTCAATCAAAATAACTAAAAATTACATAATTAATCATCACCTGTTTTTCTCGAAAAAATTCGTCTCGCAAAAAAAAACCAAGCAAATTTGTCGGTTGTCAATAAATGTTGCTTCAGTTAAAAATTACCTTTAAGATGAGAATTAAAATAATTTTAACAATTAACACACAACAAAACAGTTTAATACTTAAACTTTAATTTAAAACAAAAATTAAACTACTCTTTCCTCTCTTCTAATGACTGGATCTCTATACAAAATGAACTCACAAAAACAAAATTATGGAGTTTTGGTAGTCCATGCATATGCGTAACACGAGATGAAATGATGAAAGCCAACTGCAAACATGCAGATTATAGCAGACGCAGAGACGTTGATCGAATGCAATGTGATGTGATAGTAGTAGTAGGTGCATTGCTCTGGGTCGTCTGTCGTCTCCGGTCTCACGTCTGCAACTCGAGTAAAAATCCAATAAATTAAATTTACATACATACCAATCAAACTAGTGCAACAAAATGGGCATCAAATTTTTTCCATTAATTTACATACATTTACTTTATTTCACACTAGACTTTCCAGCCAGCGGTACACACTGAACCCCTTCCACCGGTTTTTTTTAACTTTAATCCCCACTTCCACCATATTTACAGTTGAAACAAAATATTTGATTTTGATTTGTAAAGACCTACTGATCAAATGTTTGATATTGATCGGAAAGAACTACAAAAGTCTAAAGTTTGATTTTGATGTCGTCATAAGTTTGAACTCGAAACAAAAATGTAGTTCTGATCATGAAAAACCTGGTATGCAGGAGTCACCTTGCGGTGGTCAAAAGGTCAAAAGTTTGGTCGTCAAATTTCAAAATCAAAAGATGAGGCAACCGGACCACCGTACGTACGTAACTCGTTCTAAGATAAGAGGTATGATGATTAGAAAGTGTATTTTTAAATGCATATGTATTTTCTTTTTAAATGCATCGAACTTTGCTTGAAACAAATTGTATTTTATAATTGGCGAGTTGGCCGACTAGCCAATCATTATATATCCAACCAAATAACTCAAGTACAAAAGCTCATAAAATGGCAGAGACGCGTTTAGACGCGCCAGCAATGGACAACCTACTCTCAGCAACCGACAACGGGTTTTCAACATACTCTATAGCAACTTTGCCTATTTCTAAATTAATTAAGCCAACTGTTGCATCACTCTAAATACACTGTGATTATGCTAATTACTCCACTTGTTTTCATTTTCATATACTAAATCCATCTAATATATCAATATCATCCATAGTTGCTGCAAAGTGCCCTATATACAAGTATATGAATTCTCCCAACCCCCCATCATCTTGCTGAAGTGACAAAAAAAACTATTTAATATACCAACTTTCTTCGCAAACGAAAAGAATTTCACTTTTTATCAGAATAAATGAGAAAGAGTGAGGATGAATTGCTGTCGCTGAAAATTTAGATTTCTCTGTGAGACCTTCAATATCCACAAGCGCCTTGCAGAAGATGTTTTATTTTTATTAGCTTCTTTAGCGTTAATCAGAATGATGCAACACAGATGAATGATATGTTACGTAAGTATTTATGTATTTAAGAATACATCGTCATAGTGATTCCTATAAAGATGACCATTCATACAATTCATAGTCAGTTTCTGCTGATGATAATAATGATGGCGATGGCCCGGATGATTCAGAACTTGAGCTGATTGTTTATAAAGTTGATAAGTAAATACAAGCAGTGCTAAGTTAGTGTGCACTGTGCACTTATAGAGACTGCAACTGGGGTTTATTGCCTTTTTTTTCACATTGTCACAGCAAGAGCCAGGCAAGAGTATTTTTATACAGCGGTAGTGCTCATTACAATAATTTTCAGAGAATCGGTATATATAAACTTTATATTATGAAGTGCAAG
>JAHZNC010004291.1:0-17665 GCA_027744095.1 Zhuqinia jingwanae | reverse complement strand
AGCAAATTTGTATAAGCACACATGCGAGGAAAAATACATAGTGCATTGTACTTGATTGACTTTTGGGAAGATATGATCATAGTAGTAATACATATTATGTATATATTCGAAATCATTCCCAAAAATTGATAAAGCGTAATGCAGCCACTCAAACTGGTGATATTTTACCATATATATTTGTAAATATAATGGCTCGTGGACACTCATTATGACACAACGTCGAGATTAGTAATCATAAGACTGAGTATACAAAGAACATGGAGGAGAATGAGGAGATGTGAGTTTTTTTTACATCAGTCATCATTTGAGTCGCACCACCGATAAGAACTTCCAATAAAAATCCACAATGCAATAACATGTATTCACAACATGTATAAAGCTCACAAAGCAGTTTTTACATATACCATAATACCTTACATAATTTATTGAATTGTTCATAATAACAGTATGAAGGCAACTTAATTCACAGTTCCGCGAGCAATAACTTTGAGTAAGATAATCAAATTTAATGGAAATCTATATCGGTGTCATTTTTTGGCATTAGAAAAGAATCTGAGAAATAACCCTTTGGTGTAAAATTACCCTACTATTTGCGCATTCAAAAACTAGTGCAAAACACATATGCGTTGTTACAATGTCAGCTCCCGATGTTATGGTGGAGACAAGCAGGAAGAGGGGTAGTTTTTCAAGTCCTGATATGTTCAACACTGCCGAGTATTTGTCATGGAGGCGTCTTCACCTGAGCAAATCAAAGTTAACCAATGTGACGGAAATGGCAAGCTTCATGGCTGGATTTGCAGTGGTGAGAAAATTGTGGGTGAAAGTGTAGTTGACTGATGAATGTGAAAAAACATAAAATTCTTAAAGAATAATTAACAGATGATCTATATTTTCAGGTGGCTACTGTAGAACTCCAAATAAACGACGAGGACGTTCGCCCAGCTCTACTCGCTGCATTTGTTGTTACCACATCCCTTCTTGTGGGTACCTGTATGATAGCCATCACAATTTCAACTTGTGTTCTTCCACATCTTGAGTCAGTGGCTAAAACATCCAACATTTCTGGTGCAAATCAGTCTCCGCATGACAAAATGCAACAGCTAATAGACATCAGTTGGATCCTAACGAATTCCGCTTCATTGTTTTTCTTCACACTCGACGTTATTCTAATGTGTTGGATTAAATATACGTACTTTACCATTGGTGCTTCTATAGCTGGTAAGAAAAATTAATATATAAAACTACACTTGTCAACATAACGTATTTCACCTGCATTTTTTGTGTGATCCTTTCAGCGACCGTGATTATGGCACCTGTTCTTATAATAATTCTGGTCTTTGCTGCTCTATTTTATCGAAGAATAGTCAAGCATCAATACGTCATTTCCAGTATGAAATATGAAGAGCTCGAAAGAATGCAAAAGCAACTGGAGCGAGCGTCATCCCTTAACTCTTTAAGCTATCAAGGGACCGTCACCTCATACAATCAAGCCATGGGCAGTTCACCCAACAAACAATGGATGCAACAACAGCGTCAGAACCGCCAGCAACAACAGCATCATAATCATGCTTATCATCCACAAAGTAATCATAATCAGGTGGCATCTCCTTTACCCTCCCGCCATCAGCAATATCCTCACTCTTCTAGTCAGATGGCATCTCCTTTACCCTCTCGCCATCAGCAATATCCTCACTCTTCTAATCAGATGGCATCTACTTTACCCACCCGCCATCATCCACCCCGATACTTGCAAAGGCACTTTTCGCACCCTGATCATCTCCCATTTAACATTATCCATCATCCCGGCGGTGTAGATCCAAGGTTTCTGCCACCAGCAGCACTGCCCCCAACCCGAACTTTTTCAAATCAATCATTGTCCCCATCAGTCACAACTGTGTAGTGTGTTAATGTACAACAAATAATTTTTTAATGCTAATAATGATAATTACAAGACAAACTATATAAGAGACACTTTTTTAATTGGTTCGGATTTATAATAGTTGTGATTTATTGACATATTTTTTTGATTTTTTGACGAAAGTTTATAGAGCTTAAATACATGTATAATATATTATTATTATTTGCTATATAATATTGTTGTGAATATAATAATTGTTTTATATAATATTGCATGTATATGTATCTATTTTGGTAGATTACATAACATAGACGTCTTTCATAATGGTACAATATGTTTGTGTTCTAACTTGTAATTGTATATAACTTTTTAAGTTTGAATATTTTAATAATTATCAATGCAATAAATCGATTATAATTATTGATGATGATAGCAGTAGTGTAGCAGATGGTAGCAGTCACATATTATATATAAGTGTCTCACATTTAGTATCATAACTATACATTTATTATTGAATCGCTAATACTATATAGCTAACAGGAATTATTGTGTTTACAGGAAAAAATCTTGCTCTTTTCTTCATTTCATCTTAATATAATCATAATCATTCAGTATCTGCATCATTTTGTCAACAACTCACAAAGGAATATACATAATAGATCTTGTCATCTATAAATTTTAATGCTCAAAACTTACATTCATTTTTTTCCATTCACATTCACAACTGCACACTGTAGTAGCACTGTATAATGTTCAGATAATTTTTTGAATTTATGTAAGAAGGTAAGATAAGTATTTTATTGAAAACTTCACTAGAGTCAGGAAAATATCTGCTCAGGATTAGGATATACATATAAGTATTTATTGAATTGGTTTCATTTAAGAGGCAAATGTTTTTTGGATTGTGAATAGTATATTAGGTAGGCTCATCTTGAATTTCATATATTTCTTTTTATTCTTCTTCAAATTTTGTGATGTTGCATTTCTTGTTGTAGCATTTTGTATTTTATTACAACACAATTTTAATTTGGATCAAAATGTAATTTGTAATTTTCATTTTAAACAGCTTCTCTGCATTTTTTTCTACATGTTTTGTATTTTAAAGTGTATTCAATAATTTTTACTGTTTCACAAATCTTCTTTTCGCGTCTGAAGTCTGCGTATGTATGCGAATAGCATATTATGTAATGCACGTTTCTTGTCAAAATTTTGAATTTTGAAAGTAGCACTAATTTTGCAGGTTTTGAAGGTAATGCATATTATAACATTATGCGAATAGCATACTATGTAATGCACGTTTCTTGTCAAAATTTTGAATTTTGATAGTGACAATAATGTTGCATGTCTTGAAGGTAAAGGTGAATGTAGGTTTTCCGCCGGCAAGTCTTCGTAGTAGATTCCAATTTTAATTTGGTGAAGGGTCATCTCATTTATTCTGTAGGAAGGCATTTTTTTACGTGACATGACCAATTTCATATAATGTTTTTGTACGCGAACAAAGGACGTAACAAAAGTCGGCTAGTATATATGTATTTGTTTTTAGAGAAGAAAATAATATTCCAGATAATCGAGACGTGGGAATAATGAATACTAACATATTTGAATTTTACGGTTGAACAGTGATTATTATTATTGAGTTTTTGTCCAAGTTGCAAGTGTTGTGAAAGAGTTTAGTAATTAATTTGATATTGTGTTGTAGCAAAAAGTCATATGTTGCACGATAAAGTTGCAAATAGAAGCTATAATATAATTTGTGATGGTGTAACTATATATTCATAAAAGTGTTTAATTTTGTGTTTTAATAGTTTTTGTTGACACTGTTGTACACAGAATATATAATATAATATGTTAATCCAAAGTGCTTGAGACGTTCATATCAGTGTGCAGCATTTATAAGAAGTGATGGTGATGATTGATTAAAGTGTGTTTTTGTGTTCTTAGAAATTAGTAAATACATTACATATATACATATAGGTGGTAATAGATTATACCATACATGGATTAATACAACATACATAGATATAATATATGATTTTTTTAGTACAGAAGAAGTACAGAAAGATTTATAAATTTTGACAATCATAAATTTGCATTTGGTGGAATTTTTTTTTGTATAACAGTTACACAGTGTATTAATTATTAATAATAAATTATTATATATGTGGCTTAATTAGATTTTGTGGCTTTTACAGCTTTATAGCACAGAGCAGTACAATAAGTTAAGTAGTAGCGACAAAGAGTTCGGCTACCGAAAGGCCTTGATTATTGATGCAGCAGCATAGCCGGCACTGAATGATTTGAAGTTAATGAAGTTAATTTAATCATAGAAGTATGTGTACGTGTAAGTGTTTGTCGTAAGCAAGTTTGTTATTGCATTGCAGTCAGTTACAAATACTCCTCGAAATTCCAATAATTAGAGTGGTTATAAATAAATAAATAAATAATCATTATATTACGTGTATATTTTTGACATTTCTCACCAACCATGATCATCATCATCATACTACACAACAATCAACGGCAGTAGTTGTTAATACCATTATGGTCATTAGTAAATATCATAGTGTTTTTAGTGTTGTTTAGATAATTGTTTTTAACATGTCTATACACAGCTAATGTTGGCCCATTCAATATCATTTTTTACAAGATTATTTACCGTCATCATTTTTTTTTTGCGTTGTTGCAATAATAAGTTGTAATTAGTTTAAGCTTTACTTATTAAGTTAGTGATGTCATAAAGTTTGGTTAATTTAAACATTGTGGTTGGTAGTAGTATGAATTTTGCTGTTAAAACGTCTTTATTAGCCTAGTATCCTGATGATTTCTCACTTTTAAGTTTGATATTATTCATAAGAATGAGACAACAATTAAAGAATAAAATAAAAATGTCAATTCAAAAATTCAAATACATTATCATCTTCCGTAGGAAATTCAGTTGAAACGAAAAACAAAATTCTAAATACCAACAACAATTATTTGTATTGTAAAATAGAATTATTCGCTTTGTGGAATAATAATTTGTGGGATCGTTTTAATAATAATTGCTTGCTGGTATTCAAAGAAGATGATATTTCAAGGACAAAATGTTTAGATGAGAGGTGGTGGCATATGAGTGACTAGGTATATAATTTATCCCATTGGACGTCACATGAATGACAAACATTATCGATTTGCTCAAAAAAAAAATTTTTTTTTGTGCACTGAATTGTTCAAAAGTTCAAAGTATACATTGCATGTCTTGGAAAAAATTGTCTTTCAGTCACTGCTTGATGAAGTCCTCGTAGAATTATTACTTCGTGCGTCATTGGAGGTTGGTGTTTCTGGTAATGAAATGGAAACAGAGGATGCTGTTGATGGAGGTGTTAGTGGAGATGTAGGGTATTCGCCAACCAAATCTGGGGCGTTCCCCGTTAATCATTGCATCCTACAAGCGGGGACTCTTTGATTCCACGTATTGACAACACGAGCATGATGATGGCCGCCGGTACCACCACCATCAATACTAACGCTACTAGCCGACTTGCGTAAATTGGGCATGTCATGTAAAGAGGAAGATTGTGTGGGGGAAGTGGGGGAGCTGGCGCTTATAGCAAGACCTGTGGCTGCATCTGGACACGGGGAATGAGACTTCGATCTACGAGGACGAGCGGCAAGTGACTGTCATCTTTGGTTTAGGGCGAGGGTAGATATCATTGGTGGTCTCACTGGTCGGTTGTCAAGAATCTTTTCTAGTTCGTTCATCACGTTGGTGTTCAGCTTCGGGATTAGCTAGAAAAACAGATAGGAACATGAATATTGTTCTTTTCTTCGGGCAAAACAAACTTTATTTTATTTTAAAGAACAGTACTGTTACCTGCAACGCTTGCAAATAATTGGCAAGTTCTTGAGCGGTTGTTGGACCGACCAGCATGCACTGAACTGGATCATTTTTAAGACACCATGCTATTACTAATTGCGATAACGTGCAACCATTCTTTTCCGCTAAGGCTGCGATTTCTCTACTAATCTTTTGTTGCTGCAGTTGCTTCTGAGCTTGGGCTTCTTCAGTAGATATCGATCGTTCTTTGTTCCAATTCTGCAAGAAATATATACATAAAACGAAACGAAAATTCCAATCCCAAATCAGTTTGCGTATAAGATTTAAAGCATTCACTAACATCATTACCAATTACCACTCAGAAATATGCAATATCATTATATGTACGCTTTATAAACACAAATTTGTCTAGAAAATGATTGTAAATAACATTTTCTGTCATCAACATTGGCATTTTTGGTGGGATTGGGGTATTGTGTTTTTTGTTGTTATGTTTCGCAGCAGAAAAAGGTATTATTTTGTCCATTATGCCAGCCCGACTACTATACATGCAACATAGCAGTTTTTCTCGCACGTTTTGATGGCTTTTTCGCTTTCTATATACATATACAGCCACATCATCTATAAAAGCTTTTGTACAGCATGAAGTGAAAAGATGGAAGCTTAAAAACGTTGAGCATTCTCAACACAACACTCACAAAAGCAACTAGAGAAAGGGAAAGCTGTAAGCCAAGCCAAAAAGTTGACGCCTTACAAACCATTTAAGCTTTTTCCCTACAACTCTATTACAAATACGACTGCCAAAGCGTTCGTGAAGTACACAGCATCAAATTTTTGTTTCCCATTTACATGGGTTGGATGATAATATGTTATGCACCTACATATAGAAAGCATTTATTTTTATTTTTGCACAAACAGCTTTCAGTCTGTTTTGGGTTAGTAATAGTAATTGCCAAAAATAAAAAGAAGATATCAAAACAAGATAGATTTGTTATTAGCTGCTTTGCTGCTACATAGTACTACTTTGATGGTATGTTTATTGATGCACCCTCCTCCTCGCTACTTTCTCGACTACATTTCGTGATAATGGGGAAAGCGCCAAAAGCAGCAGCAGCATGACAGCAGCAGTCGTGTGAACTGATAAGGGTATAAAATGGAAAAAATTAGATCCTTTTCTGCAAAGGTAATTTCCGTTGTGTCACGTAAAAAAAAGTATTATTTGCTTCTTCCCTGTGTTTTTCCTGTAATATATATACTGCCCTGTCTACTTCATTTTTTTTATTTTCCCTTTTTTATGAGAAGAGTTTCGGCAATAAAAATGTTTTTTTCTTTCTTTCCATTCCATATAATCATGCACCACTACTACTACTACTACTTCTACTACAACATACAAAATACCTTTGTTCTCTGATTCGCTTCTCTGATGTACGCGATGTGATGCCTGATTTGATTTGATTTGATTGCGTGAGCGTGGTGGCTGTGTTCACATTCAAGCTGCCTGTTTACTATGTTGGTGTGATAAAATCCATATAAATGAAAATTGGTGAAATAATAACAATGAGAGATGGTGAAACAGCATTGCTTCAGATAATTTTCAGCGAGTGAATAAAATGGTACTGATACTATCTAATCTAAACAACGTGCCATGATAACAGTTCCCCACCCTAAAATTGTCCTCAAAATTCACGCTATCATGTTATCATCCTATTATGCAATAATATTAATTAAAACTGACGAGAGTTAATTAGCTAGTTTCACTAAAAAAAAAAACAGCCAAACAAACAAGCAAGAACTATGTACACAATTGACAATAAGTACTAATGCGTATATATACAACAACAAATTATAGATAGGAAAAGGGAGTAAATGTACGTGTACTAGAATATATAATGGAATGGTGTATATAAATAAGTTTTAGATGCGAAAAATTATATTTTACTATAATTGTGCATTCTAATTATTAATCATCTACGTAAAAATTATAGTGTTATCATAATATCCTCTTGAATAAACCTTTCATCTGAATGCATGATTGTTTCCCTTTTAAATGTGAAAATACTAATCGTCAGTTGAAGACACTGTTGTGTTTACAGTTTATATATAGGTATGTACGTTCATGGGAAAAGATCACGGTTATGCAGCGATTACATGAGAGATAAATTATTTTCATTTGATACATAAACTACTAATTTAAAATGTTCGTTTTGTTTTCTGCCTGTTTTACAAATCTCTCACCTCTTTCCCTTGTTGCATTTCGTCTTCATTCCAACTGTATGAGGATGAGTACTTTTTCTGTAAACATAAAATAAATCAGACCCTGTGAAACAAGTAGTGGTAGTAATTTTTGTGTTGTTTTTGTCCTTTTTACGAAACAAAATAGTAAAATTATGTTGTCAGAAATTTATTTAAAAAAAAAGTTTTTTTATCACGTTATGTAATTTGCTTTCTTTGGCAAAAAAATGTAAACGGAGGTGTGTCAAGAAGTTCCCTTCACATTTTGGTGTGCATACCTACCTATTTTATTTGTCATAAAATTTCAGACTTTGAGTTTCACGAATCTGCACTAGCAATATATATAGCTTAGACGGGAACTATAATAACATTATAATTAGCTTTATATATTCAATGTTGTGGAACTTTAGAAAAATACAAGACAATTTTTTTAAAGGGCACTATAACAGTGACGACCCATTAAAATTAATATTTTACTATACAAACAAAAAGATGAGACAGACCGTGAAAGTGTGTGAAAGTGAGACAGCACTAGACAGTTGTGATTACTTAAGATAAAAAGTTCTACATCATAATATAAATATGCATTCCAAAAAACGTAGCATGACAAATTACTCTGCATTAAATGAAACATTACTCAAGGCAAAACACTTGAGAAATTTTTCTTGCATAGGTATATATTTTGTTCGATAAAACAAAATCCAAAATCCTGACAGTTAAACTTAAGTAAAGATTTTTTCGTATATATCTACAAAAAAAATTGTACACTTTGTCAACTTAACTTATACAAAGCTCTGACAACAACTTGTCACATTGCACTTTGTAGCAGAAGAAATAAAGCTGATGCATAAATTATGCTACAATGATATGCGAAAGTTGTGGAAAGTTGCGCAAACAACAACTCTTTTAAGCACATCCAAGTAGCATGTTTGTACTTGGAAGTTTTTTTTAACGCTTACGAAAACGGAAAAGTTATATTTAAAAAATGAAACAGTTATACGTATGTAAAATGATCTGAAATAGTACTACTCGGTATTCAGAACTGTACAAATATTATTGTCATTTAAATCTGTTGATCATGAATTTGAATTCAACATCAATGAAATAAAACAATTTTTGGTGTTATTCTCTATTCCCTACGCCTTAAAACATTTAAACACAACTTTTGTTACTTAATTTATAAAAAAATGTTTTTTAAACTTTAAACGAATTAGTCTTAATTAGAATTAATTATTGAAATGCTCTGCTTTTCTCTATATAGCGTTAATTTGAAATCTGTCTAAGTTGTTTATGAAAAATAATTTATAACACGTTAAAGAACTATATTAACTTTGAGAAATGGATGATGAAAGTTCAATTCTGTGTGTATATGATTTGAAATGTTTAGTATTTAAAAAACTGGAGCACACAAACAAAGCATGAAATATTCCTTATTTGTTTGCTATACATCTATGTACGATAAATTAAAACGTACAAGGTGGATTACATACAAAATAGCAACAAAAAAAACTTTAAAGAGATTTAAAAATGGGACGAACCTTCATTGAAGACCGGAACGCTAAGGCAAGAGATTCTTCTGTATTCTTTCCTAAAGCTTTATAGAAGCTCATTGTAAGAGGAGACCAAGTCATTAGACCAACACCTGGGAACATTTGTATAAGAAACGAAACCAAAATTGATGTCTCGTACTCATTCAATTAAATTAATGCGTTTATACAACCACATTAAAGCCGTATTACATTTTTTATCCCAATTTTATCATGCATGTGTGTAACATGTGTACACACATATGTATTATGTAAGAAGTTTGTATAGAATTTAATGGTATCAAACAAACAATTCAAAATGCTTTTCTTAACGTACACATAACAAGCAAGAAAGTCAAATTAGTAAAAGAACAGTCTCATTTCATCTATCCAGTTATCCTTACACTAGTACCTATCTCTCACTACTACTTACGAATATATTTAACTTCCTCTTTGTATGCAACTCATGTCGCGACTTGAATTGCAAAAGGGTTTAGCAGCCAAAGTTTTCCTTTGCCCTCTGCCATGCATAAAATACCAAGTGACCATCTCCCTACAAAGATACACCATATATCCATAGAGCATGCATGCATGCCTATCTGCATCTTTTACTGATTCAATAAGCCAATGAAATGACGCTTATATACATTCTTATAGACAATCAAATTACTTGCTTTATTAATACAAGTAGTAGTAGTAGTAGAATTTGGCAAAATTTGCAATTCTCCGTCCCTACTTCCCACAATGCCAAGTTTTTTCCAGTAAACTTATGTACAAAGAAGAGAAAGTAGCACACTCACATCTCTTTGTTCTATCAGCCTTGTCCTCTCGCGTTTCTTTCTTATGCAGCTACTTTTATTCGTTATTCCATCTTTTCTAACTGTATGGTTTTGTGAGTGTACCAAACTTAAAATCGAGTGTAATTTTGTATAAATTGTTAAATGGTTTGCTGTGGTAGTTGTGTATAGAGTGCCAAGTGGTGCCCTGAGGAGACCGGTACGGTATAATAAAGAAAAAAATACTAACAAAATACACGCGTTTTAGCTTTGTATGTATGACATTTGCCATAATACATTTTTTAGACTTTCTATACCCACGTATTCATATGTATTTTTTCAGAAAAATTGCTCCCTTGGCTATCACGTAAGAAATAACATCTCAACCAAATGTGTCCTGCCTGATGAATAATACGGTAATGTATAGTCTAGAACAAAGGAACAAAAGTCTCCCTCCGCGGCAATGTTTTAAATAAATGAGCAACCTTATACATATAAGAATGACAGCAGCGTGTTTGTCTATATTGCAGCTATATGTAATATTATCTAACCGTAACCCCGTTTCTTCTCTCGCGTAAGTATATGTCTGCTGAGCTCAGTATCACAGAAACCATAATAATTTTCTTTCTTTTTACTTTTTTTAAAAGAATTTTTTTTATCAACATGTAGTCTAAAACATGAATTTTTAAAAAGGAATCCTTTGTTGTCAGCCTGGGGTCACTTTATATGTTTCTACCTAAAAACCAACTAGGGAAAGTAAAGAAACTCAGAAATTTACAAGCAAATTGAACTGAAGCAAAAAAATATTGCTTCCATTCCCTTCTTAATTCTTTCTCCAGTCATTTCTCCCCTTTTAAAAACTACTTTATTTTCGACATCATCACCAAAAAATAAACACATGTTTTTTTTGTATATGATGACGGAGGATCAAACGAAAAAAGGATGAAAGTCACCCGGTGTGGTATGTGATGGGGCACGCTGATCTACAAATTACATCCAACCTAATTCATATTTCTTGTCCCAATAATAATAATAATAATATCACTTGGTTATTTTTTTTGCAACTGACACATTACTAGAACCAGCACGACCAGAGAGTTAGGAAACAGCAAAAGTCATAATATTCCAGAGGACTCATGGCCGTAATTGTGTATACCCAACAGAGCAATATGTTATTCCTTAAGTTGATTACGTCATAGTATGGATTGCCGTTTCGCTTTCTTTTATTTTGGGATGACAGCCCTACTTTCAGCAGATGAATGTTACATGCTATATATCACATCCACTTTTCCTACTCACTGTTTTATGTATCTTTCTTCTAACACACATATTATTATTACATATATTATGATGTACCTTACATTAATATTACTCATGTGGTGCCGGACGACATCACGTACATTCGTAAAGATAACAAATTGCTAAAAAAAAATATATATGTATTTTTAGTATGCTTCATGTGTTACCTTCCATAGGGCACATAGAATCCATGCGGTGGATGATTACTACATCAATATACTCGAGCTGTAACCTCTCCAATGAGGCTTTGACACATTCAATGATATACTTTCGGGACAGTCCTCGCTCCTCACACCTGAAAAGAATACACAAATATAGAAATAATTAAACTTTGTTGGTTTTGGTTGCTGTATAAAGATTATCAGATACTTTTAGAGATTTATTTTGATCATAATATCAGTGACATAATGCCCAAACAACTTACTATATATGATATCAGTATTTTGCGAATGGAAGATATTATAGCCCTATATTGGAAAAGTTTAGTAAATTAATATGAGCTCCAAGAATTAATTTTCCAAGAATTAACTACGAGATTGGACAAAAGTTCACAACTCGACATGAACAACAAATTGATTTTTTATGTGTTTTTGTTGGGTGCATGTTTCTTATTGGGTGCATATAAAAATATATATTATATTATTGACCTTTAACATTATGTGTTTGTTTATTTCCTCCTTGCTTTGTTAGCAAACATAATCAAGTGAGCATTCAATATATACACACGACCCGAACCAAATACCCTTTATTTGTAAATTATTCTACAATCGAGGAATAAAATTTGCAGTTTTTTTCTTTATAGTGTAAACAATTCCATTTATATTATTATACCATCAAGACAATCAATGAATTATTTGTTTTGCCGACTGGCAGAACGAAGTACTGTATAATGTTATTCAAAATGTCAATAACAATATCGTTTTCCTTGGGTTACAAACTAAAGTACATCTTGTGTTGTTCTCTATCGCCATTTCTGACCCAGATCGTGCATGATAGGATAGGGAAGATGTTGTCTTTCAGTGTGAAGGGAAGTATGTGTACCTATATATGTACATATACATATATATATGAAGCATATGTATCGTGTGGTATGAAAAGAGAATACATTTACAAAAGAATTCGCTATTGTTCACGTATATTATTATATACCTAGATGACAGATTCTATGCAAGTTTTAGAAATATGTAGCAGACAAAAATTCTGCTACTGAAAGCCCTCCAGCAAGAAAAACTACATGAAAGTATAGAGTTTTGTAGAAAAACTATATATTAGGCTATCATATAATGCCAACACCATACAAACCGCAAGCAACATGCATGCATTATGTTTGGCTAGAAAGATTCCACCCGGATTTTGCCAATGAATTGAGCTAAAAAGTCTCCGCTCCAGAAAGAAAGCAGACAAAGAGAGCTTATACTTTTCGGTATAAAAGTGTAAAAAAGAGGGCAATAATAATATACATTGCTGTATATTACTCTGTATGGTATGAGACACATAATGATGATGGTGATGGTAATGCATGAAGTAAACTTTAAAAAGAAAAAGTCTCACTTGGCTAGTTATAGGGATCCCTTAAGGATGACGCCTCATCAAACTTATACAAGAGGATATATAATAATACGTAGGAATGTGTATGCTTTACACAACCACAACCACTACCCAACCCAAATATCAACTTACAAACTTCCTTACTGATCATGATATTGATACAGCTTATGTACATACAAGCTTTGCAAAAAGGGAAAATACCAGAGGCATTTTCCACCGCCGCCACCGCGTCGCATACCACTTCCCTTTCAGACGCATGCATTTCTCCTATGATGCTGAAGAAGAAGGAGAATGCCAACAAGATGAAAAACTGAATAAAAGGAGGAAGAGGAGGAGAAAGTATAATAGTAAAAAAAGGAGGAAGACCGGGATGACTACTGCTGCTGCTGGCAGAAATATCACCAAAAGCTATTTAGTAAGTCGGCTCACATAAGAATCCACTTTCCCTGTGGTTGTAACATATATTATGTCATATACATGTAAAATATTATGACTTGTGGAAGGTGGATAATACTTATGATTACATGGTTTGTCTAATAATATGATGATCTTGTTGTAAGTGACTCAGACTAACTGCTTATGAATGAACTGCTGAGGAAGAAGAACGAGACGTGGTGGAAAGGCTGACATCCGGCTACAGTCAAGGGTTGAATTACGGCCATAATAGAAGCTCGCAATCATCTTGGTTTTTAAAAAACAGGATGCAAACATGTATGAAGATAAATACAAAGCACCAAGAAAGTAGTGATCGAGACACAATAAGATGTAATCACAAAATTCTATACAAAAACCATTTTGTTGCCCTCAAAATGGATTAAGGATTCCAACTTTTGCTTTAAAATATTAATATTACCTTTTTTGTTATCTTCCTGGGATATATTTCATATCACCCCTTTATAATATTGCAGGACACAGCACGTAGTCTACCCTTCAATGTCAGGCATACTATAGTACAGATATTGTATACTTACTGGTATCACAAAAATCATATAACATATCTCGTTTAAAAAAAAATGTTCCAGCAAAATATTATGTTGGTTAAATCCTCGAATGTACTCTAGTTTCGATATATTACATAGTCCGTCAATTCCACGGGATGATAAAAAAAGGGGTTCGGCCAAACTTTCTTTATTGCTGTTGGTGGACTATTACTACATGCATGCAGTTGCAACTAGTACACACCTCTACCAGTCCCAATAAGTAGCTCTTTTCTTCTTTTTTTTTCATCTCGAGATTGTCAAGATGACCGAAGAAATGGCTTAGTCGAGTGAGTGTGTACATGGATCAAAAAAGACAATTTGGGTTCTTGACCACTTCTTGAACAAGTGCAATACAATCTGTAGTGCTGTCATATTTGACATCAGAAATCGTCTATCGTCCCCCAATATAATAGAAAACATTATTCGGTAGCAAACAAAGAAATTCTCTGTCGAAAGCGAAATAAATACACACTGAAAGGATACTTATCCGTTTCTGTAGAATCTTTTAATAAAACTAGGATTCGAGTGGACTTAGCTGAATAAATAACCTTATTGAAACATGTATGTTTATTTGTAGGGCACTCTGGATACCAATAATACAGGCAGATAAAGATAGAAAAAGTAATCACCAGACAGGAACCTCAAAAAAAATCATATTATGACATAATGTGATTGTATGTGCATGTAAAAACGCATTCGATTCTTGTATAAATACAAACATCATAAGGCGATATCTGTTTATGATCTTTAATATCCACTGAAAGTAGATATTATGACAAAAAAATAAGCAAGGAATATGAACAGTTCAGTTGATGATGTAGTAGAATATTTTTTCCGGTAGAAGATGAAAAAATGGATGAAGAATTAAAGTCTATACAAACGATATACATAACACGCATTATTGACAATGTGTAACAAAATATAAAATGCACATAATAGGCCAACTACAGACATATGTGCATGTACATTTGTACAAATTAGAGCACCGGACAATAATACTAGCACGTGCTTATGGGATGGATGCAATAAGCGACCACTATTTCCTTTCCGTTTCAATAGGATTACCGAAAAACGTGAACTCTGGCAATTTTCTTAAGTACCCTTCTTTACAAACTTTATCTTCATCCAATTTTACAAGAACAACGTGTCGTATGGGACCAATGCAATCAAGCATTTACGGAAACATATTACTACACAAAAAAAGGATTTCATGATAAGTACAGGTATGTATGTTGTAGAATGTGGAAATAAAATTTGCTCCTCTTTTACACATGTACTACATATACCATATGTTCCTCACTTATCCTTCTATCCACCAACTAGCAATCATTTTGATTAGTATTACTTGATTCTTTTGCAAACATATAATTGGCAAAAGTATTTAACGACCAGCACATATGGTTTTATTATATTATATCCCATGCTACTATCCAAGATTCTGGGGCAAATTGTAACAAAATGACAAGACTGATTGTAGCAGACATACAGCGGCAGAACAGCTTCTCTTCCACTAAAAACACAGCTCAGAGATAACAACTGGCCGTCCAAGTTTGGAACAATAATAATATGAAAAAAACCGGTTAACCTACGAAGTAATGAAGATTCCTATTTCGTGTGGTATATAGAAAGTGTAAGCGAGCACACAAGGATATAAAAAAAAAGTTGGAAGCAGTAACTCTCTTTTATGCTTCCATGAACTCAACCTAGTGATATTCATGTAGGGTTGGAGCAGCAAGCATATGACAAAATACCTCTGTTCTTCGTTTGGAGTTTTGAAGGATTACGCAGGATATAAACTTAAATTGCCTGTTTGAGTGAGTGAACGAAGAAGAGGCTTAACAGACGATTAAGTTGGTGACAATGACAAAAGATGAATGTGGGGAAAATGAATGCCCAAGAATTAAACTTTTATGTAATAATAGCCCAAACTGGTGGAATTTGATATAAAAAATGCCTGTAATGTGATTTTTTGCGGATAACGTCAACACAAAATGATTTAGGAAAGAGAACGGTTACAGGTAATTAAGTAATAAATAACATTGGAAGGCATTCATACAACCATTTTTATATTTGTAATATTTAAAGCCATATATACTTTTAACTGAGGTGTGAACACGCAATATTTGCTGCGTCAAAACCTTGCCAAAATAAAACTACATAGGAAAGACACCACCACAAAAGTTGCAACCTTCAAGCTCAAAGCCAAGAAGCAGTGTTGTAGTGTGTGGCATATATATGATTATTTGTAATATTAAAAGTCACTGTAGGCGCAACGCATGCAATGAAATAAAAAAGAAATAGTGACACACGAAAAATGATTTTATTTTTAACAATATGCCTACTTGCAACTTTGAGTGAATGCAAAAAGAAAAAAGCAGACGTAAACTTCAGCAGCCAAGAAAATCTTTTTTTAAATGTTTTTTATCGTGAACACGCATTACATTGTCGTATGCCTACGGAGATAACCTTGCAGAAAAACACATGATTACATACTACATACCTACTTAACTTAAAAGTATAAAAAACTTCATTGTATAATAGAATCCATCAAAATGAAAATAGGATATTGCAATGCAATAATGGTAGCTACGAGAATGACATTGACTTTTTGACTGGCTTTGCAGCTCGCTTTATTACTACAAAACATGAACTTTTTTTTGAGCGCGTTCATTCCCTAACACTACACTGATTTATTTTGGTAGCAATATATTATAGCTACTTTTTCTTCATGCATATGTAAAACTAATGGAACAACGACACACATAAGAAAAGTATAACCGTATGTCACCGTCAACCGTCATAACATAATCTAGACACATTTAATTCAGTCAATACAGAAAAAATCAACAACCTTTTATAAAGGTAAAGCAAATTATTTATAGGCATTATATTTGTTGCCCGCAGAGTCAAAAATTACTTGCGTGCACCGAAACAGCAAAAAAAACGTCACGTATTAATAAAAAAAATCACCTTGGCTTGGCACTACTTATACTTCACGGTAAATTCAATATACTACAGCGCTGTACGTCGGCACACATGTGCTTATTTGTAACTAAGCTATATAAAATGTAGACTTAAAGGGAAACAAGTTAATTGTGTGTATATTTTTTATGTGATTTTAGCTTGTAGCTTGTCGATCACAGCATTTTTACTTGTTCCTCGCCGGTTTGTCTACAGAAACTGAAATTAGACGAGGTATGAATATAAGTATGTATATTTAAGGTATATGTATATCAAGGCTAGATCAAGGAATATATAAGAAATATTCATTCATTACGAAATAGAGGTAAGTCGTATTCTATAGAAACGCTCGGCTGGGGACGAAGTTCGCCTCCACTGGAAAAACCGCCCATCAAATGGCAGTTGTTATTCCAGCGACTATACTGCATATATCATTCCAGCCACTTATAAAGAGTCAAAATTCCTAAATTTCAGAATTCTAACGTCAGTACTATAATCCAACATTGTAAAACATTTAAACTGACAAGATACATTTCGACAACTACCCGATATGTATGATACAATTAAAATAAAATGAACCGAGCATACTAACACATAAAGTATTTTAATAATACGTAATATAATTTTATAGCTATGTCGTTGATTGATCACATTCCTTTACTTTGATT
>JAHZNC010004290.1:0-11401 GCA_027744095.1 Zhuqinia jingwanae | reverse complement strand
CTAATAATGTAAATGCCTATTTCGTTGTGGAACAATGAAAAAATACCAGCATAATAATAAATGAGCGTGCATTTTTTTTTCTCATAGAAGCACATCCAATTATGGCTGTATATTTTTATTCAGTAGTTCTGTGTGGTACATATATTTTATGCATGCACTTGTGCATAAAAGTAGAAATTTTGTGTTGTTAGCGAAGCAACTATACAGAAACGAGAGCCACCTTGGCAATGATACAATTTAATAAACAATATATTTTAGATTTCTTGACGTTGCGCAGTAACATTATTTGAAATAGTATCATATAATAATTGATCAACAAAAACTCTTTTCCCAGGATAGTAGGGGAATAAAAACCAGTTGTATTTAAATGTAGCTAAACGATGAGAAATGCAAAAGGAAAATTATGATATGATAAGAAGACAACTTTTCTGTGCCTTGTTCTCTTATTCTGTTAATTACTTTTGACGGGCATTTCACAGTGAAAATACACATGGTTTAAATAACTTCAAGTGAGCCAATAAGAATAAAATTTAAACTGTAACCTTTAATTTGTAAAATAAGTTTATTATTTGATTTGGTGCGATGCACAATGTAATGAAATTATTTTTATTTTTTGTGGCGAGCTCACACTTTTGGCTGGGTAGTAAAGGTTTAAAAAAAAGTCAAAACATATCAAACAAATAAATTTCCCACAACAAAGCTAGGAAATATTTTTTCCCTATTATTATTATTATTATTTTTGCAAACAACTTTGAATAATGGGGCTTTCAAATTTTTTATTAGCTACAGGTGTTTTAAAGACATGATAAAATTAACTCTCTTTTTTTCACTTAGCCAATGGGTTTGATAATATAAAGATACATTATCACCGGCTTTGCACTGGGTTCTGTGTAAAAAACAAAATTAAAATGGAATGGGAAATACTGATCTGGAAAGTAATTTGTTGTTGCAGCTTCACTCACCACAGAGATTCTTCCCGGCTGCATACATTGTGGTCGTTTGATGCTTGATCATATTATAATGATGAGATGATGATGATGTAATAGATTAATCCAATTTGTGCTGTCTCATGGGACAAAAATAAAATTCCCCTTGCTGGACAAACCTTGAAAGCCATATAGACAGTTAGAATGTGACGCATTCTTACAACATGGTTTTAATGGTTTTTTATACCATGTAATATTTTTTTTTGCTGCTCGTTAAAAGATAAAATTAACCTATTCAAATACTATTATTTTAAAAAAATGTATAAAAAACACATGGTTGTAAAAAAAACTTTAGTCGAATGACTGGATCTATAAATGGGATAAAAGGTTGCAGCTTTAATAATATTCTACTAGCGAGCTAAATACTCAACAAAATTATTCTCATACGAAGAAAAAGATATACAAAAAAAAACATTACTAATACAAATACGTAATACCAACATGTGTGTATGCTACATGGGATGTCCAATACTGAGAAACAAAACTCTGGCCCAAAATAACTACCTTAATGCTACTTACTATGCAAACTGCTTCTTTAACGTGGGCAATGAAGTAATATTATTATTATTATTATTATTATTGTTGAGAAACCAACAAAGGTTTTTAGCTGTAGTTACTTTATGAATCATCCTAACCATTCGTGTGTAGGTATGTATGTACGTACGACTCGCGTCGTGAACAGATTCACCCGAAACTTTTGGCATATCGTTAATTATTATAAGCGTAAATTGGCATGGCATGGCATGGCATGGCATGGCATGGCATGGCATGACAAATGACATTATGTTGAGCTAGGCTCATGAATGCCAAAATATGAACCCGAATTTCAATGTGCTACTACAAAAGTGACAATATTGACATGTCCAAATGTCCATGACATTTGTTACCAATATATCCCCAGCATCAATTGAAAGAGCTCATTGATTTGTTTAAAGCATTCTCACGCATTTTTGGACCAAATGTCAACAGTTTTATTATCTAGCAAAATAAATCCGCTTTGCTAGTTTGCTATCCCGTTGCGTTGTAACGGAGGAGTTAAATAATAATAATTATGAAGCTCATGTCCTGAATTTTGTTCAGTTGAGAGAATCTGAAACATTGCACTTCGGTTCTACTTCTAACGTCTACCTGATACCAATATTTTGTAAATGTTGGTTTTCATAGATTGCACACAACTAAACCTCTACATATGCGTACACCATGGTGTATGGATATGGTGGCAGGGAATATTTATAAAGATGTACACATGGATACATACATAATTCTGGGAAGTATCTCCAATCTCAACTGAATTGGGATATGATAGAAAATTATGATAGCTTTAACGATTAGCTAAAATGCATATCCAGGTAAATAGATGAAGAGTCTTTTTTTGCACTCGGTGCTCCTGAATAATAATATCTCAACTATCATATTTCATATCAACAGTGATCACTGTCCAGTCCAGCAAACAGGACAAACTTTATTTTTATTCTGTTGAAAGGCTGAATATCTACAAAGAATGAATCTTAGCCAAATAATAAGACATTGGAGGAACTTGGTGGGTTGTCTGGCAACAGTTATAGGAATTTTGCTATTGGGCTGGTACTTTATTCCTAAATTAATTCAACACCAAGTATCTCAAGTAATTAGTGTCGCCACTTATAGTAGATTATTATTATTATTTTAATTTTGATAAACTAAAAACATAATGTTACAGTAATCATGTTTTAACTAATGGGGATAACTTTTTATTTAGAAAATAGTCATCTCTCCGGACATTAATCCAGAATTATATACTACATGGCTACATCTCCCCATTCCAGTTCACCTAAAAATTTATTTGTTCAATGTTTCCAATCCGGAACAAGTACAGAAGGGGTTGCCACCGGAACTTGTGGAAATGGGGCCCTACGTTTTCCGTCAGAACAAGACCAAAGTTGAGGTGTTCTTGGATGACGCCAGTGACACGGCAACATATAAAGACCACATTACCTATCATTTTTGTGAGGAACTGAGTCTTCCATTGAGTCTTCAGGATGTTGTGACATTAATAAACGTCCCATTTGTGTCGGCAGCAATAAAAATTGAAAATGAATTACCCTGGCCATTGGATCACATAGCTCACATGATTTTGTTAAATTATGATGAGCCAATCTTCATCCAAAAAACTGTGGAGGAGGTGTTGTTTCAAGGGTGGAAGGTGCCGTTTCTGGAGAAGATTGAGGAGGATGTTGGGATGAGCATGCTGAAAAATAACACGTTTGGGTTTTTCGTTGGACAAAATGATAGCTGCCAGGGACCGTTCAAGATTAGAAGGGGATTGCATTCGCAGGACGGGTCTTTTGGGCAAATAATCATGTACAAAAATGAGACAGAATTAAGCTTTTGGGGCGAAAAGGATTCCCCTTGTAACAAAATTGTGGGTACAGATGGTACAATATTCGCCCCTCTTGTGGAGCGGGATACAATACTAAACCTTTTCGTTATCGACCTTTGTCGCTCCTTTTATCTAACTTATGAAACTGATACAATATTTCATGATATCCCTGGTTACAAATTTACGGGACCGCCCAGTGTTCTAGAGGATCCACGATTGAGTGATAAGAACCGTTGCTTTTGTAAAACTGTGGACACGGAACCAGAAAAATGTCTGGGAACAGGGGTTCTGGACGTAGGAACTTGTAGGGAAGGGGCTCCTGTTGCCATGTCACCTCCCCATTTTCTTGACACCGATCCTCAGTATTTGAGTCGGATCGGGTCGGGGTTGAATCCAAACAAGGAGAAGCATGAGACGTATCTTGACATTGAGCCGTTGATAGGGGTAATACTCAGGGGGAATAAGCGGACGCAAGTTAATTTGAAGTTGGAAAAGGTTACAAGGATTCCCTCTCTTAGAAAGGTGCCTGATATGATATTTCCCTTGCTCTGGGCTGATGAGGTAGGTCCTAACCATGCTATCAATTATATATTTTTTTAGTGGACTTCAATTTTACATTTATTATTTTCAGGGTACATCCATTGACGACACGATAGCCCTCCAACTGAAAACCATTCTATTTTGGTTGCACGCTGCAGAACTGGGTTCAAAATGTACAACACTTGTGATATCTCTCATAGTATTAATTTTTTGTACAAGAAGAACCTTATTTACACATGATGCCCATCTCAACAAGAATACTCCTATTGAAACAAAATCACTAGTCGCCGTAAAATGAAAAACGAGCAAAATAATATGGGGACCAATGAAATACCACGATAATATAACATGTCATTGGGTCATACGAACAAAGAAATCAGTATGTTTGCAATTTTGCTGGTTTGTATATTTAAAAAATATATTTTCTTGATGCATTTACTTTTGTATAAAAATAATTTGTGTTTTTTAGGAAACAACTCCAGAAATATATTTGTTATATTAAATAACAAGTAGCATTTCATAAAGGATTTGGTAGCTTTAACAGAGCAGCACAATGCACATGTGATGAATATGTAGCATTAATAATGTACCATGAGAAAAGATGCAAACAATTTTATAACAATCCGTAATTATGGTGATTATTTTGAATGCATTTGTTCCTTATAATTTTTTTTATCATATGCGGAATTTAATAATTATCATGATATTGATTAGGTGTGGTATATGAGCAATAAAATTTGCAACAATAACAAATGATATTGATAACCATACAATGCAATTTTGTGTAATAAATAAAAATGCACTTTGTTCTATTGCAGTAAACGTGGGAATATGTATCTAACACTTTTGGGCAATTCATTTGGTGCAAAAATGGTGCAAGTTTTACTGTGATTTTCCATGTTTTTACACTTGGTCGCGGCCGTATAGCTCAACCAAAAAAATATTCACTTTGAACAAAGCGAGAAAAGAAACCAATTAAAATCGAAAGAGCTATAATTAAACTCTGAACAGTTGTAACATTAATAGCTAAGTTTCTACCTAACCTTGCTTTGATTTTGTTTGTAGAAAATTTTCATAATGAACCATTTTTTAAAAATAAGGTTAAGTTGATGGTGCTTCACAAAAACTTGATAGGCTGCTCTGGTGTTTAAAGACAAGACAATTTTGTTGTACAAGTTTAATTTTTTTGTCATAATCCAATTCAATTAATTAACCATAAAATTTCGTAGTAGATAAATGTTTTGAACTTTTGAATAGTTTATTATTTAAACCAATGGGTAGGTTGCTCGGCTGGCGATTCCACACTGGTTTCCAGAGTTTCTGGCGATACGAATGTATCCATTTTCTCCCCAGCTTGCTCCTAGTAAAATCAAAGAAAAATTGTACGAAAATTAAATAAATTTCGCATAAAAATGATTTAGCATTCATTTAAAAAAAAAGTCTCAATGTACCCCAAGAATTCTTGACAATCCAGAAATCTCCCAAAAGCCAGTCAGATCCATAACTGAATGAAAAATGATAAAATTACAACTTGGTTTTAAACGAGAAAATGTGTTGGCAAAAATATACTGCTTCAGTTTTACTTACCCGACAACGGTGACACCATGGTTGATCTTGGTGGGGGTTACCAATTTGGTGAGGAAATTGGTGCACTTGAAAACTCCACCTTTGTATGAAGACCAGCTATTAGCATCAACTGCTACAGCAACCTGGAAAATTATTTAGCAAAGAACCCTATATATTTTTTTGCACATCATCCAGAAAATGACAAATTTTAAGATGCATATGGATAAACTTACAGGTCCTTCGGCAACTTTCATCATTAAATCCTTTTCGTCATTTTCCTTGATATAAGCATAACCCACAGTGTTTCCACTCTTTCCAGAGACGGCGTTGACAACATTCAGTTCCATTCACCTTCTCTGCAAATCACAAAGAAGAAAAGAAGAGTTAATACGTTTATATTTAACCAATTTTACGCTAATCCAAATTTTAAAACAAAACGTTTTAAACTTACTGGCGCAATCAACCAAATTTTGTTCACTGAGTACAGGTGCGCTACCAGTTTTCACTCCGAGTCTGCCTTCCACTGCTCCAATCTGTATAGTAATATGGTTTAAAAATAAAAGTTCACAATTTTTTTTAAATCATTTGACGTGAAAGGAGAATATATGATAAACAGCATTTGTGTATTTTTTTACGTACAGTGCCAAAAGCCCAGCAAGAACCACACTTGCCTTGATTCTTTACAGGTGTGACAGCTCCCTTTGTACGCCAATCAACTGACTTGGGAGCAGCTTGACGTTTGCTTCTGCTACTGCCAATGTTGGTGGAAGCTGATCCCTGTGGACGTGCCTCGGGTTTGGTTCCGAGCATACTTTGGAATTCTTGTTGGTTCAATCCCAAGATCTCGTTGTCAATGCCTAAAAAATTAGAAAAATATACAATAGTATAAAATAAACGCAAAAAAATGCTTTCCCAACCATATGCATAATTTTCATGTAACAACGGTACCTGCTTGCCAACTTGGATCAACGGGAGCGGAAAGGACTTGCTTGATGTTGCTGATGTAATCAGTCATAATTGCCTCCACAGTTTTGTCCTTGAGGAGAACACCATCTCTGAACTGGGCCTAAAAAAGATAAAACACAAAGCATGAGGATAACTCTATAAAATAATTAAATGTCAGTCATGTAACCATTTGGACATTGTAGATTTTTTATTATTAATTATTATTGTGTTTTTTACCACAAAGGCTGCAGCAAGATCAGCAAGAATGGATTGCTGAGCAGCCTCAGATCCAGCTTGGGTAAAGGCGCTTCGAATTCCAGCAAAATCACGGATATCAATACCAACAACGTTATTGATGGAATTTGCGATCACGTTGGTTGCAACCTTACCTACAGTCTTACCAACTTGACTCAAGTCGGTAGGGAGACGGATGGAGGCGCATGCTAGTCCTACGCTAACAACAAAGAAAACTGACAAGGTCTTCATAATTTCTTCTTCTTTTTTGAAAAAAATGGAAACCTTGAAAAATACTTATTTTGTTGGCAAGAAAGTGGACAAATTTTGTACTGATTCCGTAATAATCACGGTCTGTGAGTTGTTGGGTGAGATTTTCGTCCTTTTTATATGATTTATCATCATTGTGCGTCAATTTTTCAGATGAGTAATTCAATTCATGAAAATAACTCCATAAATAAATATTTCACAAATAATTCAAATGTCCAGTTCAGTTGATGAGTAGCTGTATTGTATGGATTGATGGATAGAATTTTTGAGATGAAATAATGTATACCTATATTTATGGACAGTGACAGTTTTCACATTTGAATTGACAAGCTGTTTACTGATGATTATTATGTAACATGTCATTCAAAGAAAAGAGTCTGCTAAAATGTTTTTTTAATCAACCAACGTGTGGCGTAAATTAAACTATGATTTATTACGAGACACGATCCCGCAAGTATATTTGTTAACCTTTTGCCCGTGTGTGGGAGTCAATGAATTAATGAGCCGAGCCACACTCCATGAAGAGCGTGCAGTTACGGGAATATCACAAAATGTAATAAACTTTTTGTTCTGTTTTTTTTGTAAACCTGAGGAATAATATTAACATCCATAATTTAAAATTAAATATTCACAAAATAAAATTCGTATTATCAAAGTATTATTATAGAGGGCTATACTTTTCAAAGTATATCAAACCAGACGCCACGTACAAATCAATTCTTTTAAAAGGAAATTTTCATTGTCAAATGGAGTCGGTCCCATTTCTGAGTTAAAATATTCTAACTCTATAAACTGGACCTGTAGTGTATAAACACATGGATAAGTAAATGTACAAATAGACCCATGAGAAGACAACAATAACGGCAGCATTAACAACGACCAAGAACTTGTATGTTTATTGGTGTTGGGTGGTCCTTACGAGATGGATCTTGTTATTGAGCATGTTAACTCAAGACATGGCGAATAAATTTTATTGAGAGTGGAACAGGTAAACTTGACAGAGGCAATAAGTCAAACAGCTAGTCTCATTATTACTCGAGATACCGCTCAATTTATTAAAATAAATTCAAAATTGGCAATCCCGTTAAATGTCAACATTATTCTGTCCACCTTCCCTGCTTTTCCACACCCCCTTCAAAATGGCTAAAAATAATATTCAGTCCTATTTGGAATTCTGCAAGTACGCTTGGCAGTTCTGGTGATACCCAGTTAAATAGGGGCAAGTTGAGAAAGTTGGATATTTACAGGCAGTTCTGCGGCTTTGAGTTTTATGTTATTTAATAAAAATATATTTAATTCATTACAGATTTTCTGTGCTTACTGAGATCATTTTAAATGTTGGTATTTATAAGAACTAACTTAATTTTTTTTTCACTATCCCATGTTTTACATGAACACAGCATTGGGGGGAAAATAGCATAAAAAAATCATGGAATATAAAACTGAATTTGAAATATTGACAATGTAAGTAATGCAGTTGAAATGTTTATTTTTGAAGTATATCATTATTTTAACACAAACGGCTAGATTACAAATTAGTTTCTTGTTTTTTTTCCCGATTTACTACATATTCAAAATAAGTGTATAATTAACTAAAAATATTTTTTCAGGAAAACAAATTAAATGGCAATGTTGTGTTAATTTAAAAACAATACTGCATCGAAGAGAATAGAATTATAACACCATAAATTGCCAATAAGTAAATCCTTTCAAATATGTAAATCCAAACATGTAATATTGTCTTTCATTCGTACAAGTGCTCCTAGTTTTACTCTCCCAAGCATATAAATTACATAAATCTCATAGTCATGTACATATGCACACTTGATAGGATCACAAACAACTTTGTAATTCAATCACCAGGGACTAAACGACCGTTTTTAGAACATTTTAAATTTGTATTAAACTTTATGGTATATAGATTATGGATCGGACTCTTATCTCGTCTTTAAACCGTCTAATATAAATTTACGAATAGACAAAGACAAAATTAGCTTGAAACTATTAATTATGGTACAGATGAACATTAGATTATATACTTTGCTGAAAAATTAAATTATCCTAAATTATTCTAATAATGGTTGAATAAATTTTAAATTAATTACTAGTTGCAGCCAGAATTCACATATCCACCACTTTGGTCTCCTGCTGTTCAGCTTCCATTAAATGGCCAGGAACTCTGCCGGCTGCCCAAGTAGCCAGTGCCGAAGGGGGATAATACGTTCCCTTCTTCTGTAGCTCGTCCTTCCTAAAATCCGCACCCAAAACCGTAGGCCCCCTCAGATAAACTTTCCTTTTGGGTTGACTCCCGGCAGTGTGAAATATTCTGGTATGTCGCTGCAATTGTGCCTTTGTGATAAACGCACTTGGACAGCTTTCACACTGCCATGGTCTAATTCCCAAGTGCAAATTTATGTGGTTCTTGAACGTGACCTCTCTACTAAACTCTCTGGGGCACATGTCACACTTCCAAAGTCTAATTTTCCTATGAACAGCATCTTTGTGTTTGGTAAGCTGAGATAAGGTCCTAAACTTTCTCCCACATCCGCCTTCCATACACTCGTAGAACCTTTGGTCTTCCTTTTTTGTATGTACCATTTTGATGTGACTTCTCAAATCCAGATAAGTACCTCCACAATCCGGACACAATTCCATTCTACTTTTTTGACCCTCCTCGCCCCCATGCACGCGTTCCTTGTGTAATTTCAATTGTTGGAGACTGCACAAGTTTCGTCCGCACTCGTCACATTGATGCATCTTCTTAAGGTGGTTAGGTAATGGATCTCCACGTGCAAGGTACTCTTGTTTCTCTTCTTGGCTCTTGTGAGTCCACTCGTGTTGTTTTCTATGACTTCTGTATATTGGCTTGCCACATATTTTGCAGTAGGATTTGTTTGGTTTAAGACGAATACCTTGATGAACTGCTTGGGCGTGGATCTGTAAACCCCGTTTGTTGCTACTACGGTACGAACATTGTTTGCAGGCAAAATTATTTGTGTGAAGTCGGATAACGTGAGACCGGATTTGAGATTTCACGTGATTTACAACTCCGTTGCAGAGCACACACTCCAACTTTTCAGAGGGGTCAAGCATGTTAAAAATGTATTTTCCGATGGTCACCACCTTCTTCTCAGGATCAATTGCATACTTCAAATACATACGGCTCTCATCTAGTTCATTCCAATCGTCATCCTCGTCATTACTCAGATTGTCATCTCCATCATCATCTTTGACTACATAATCGTCATCTTCAACCTTCCACTTTCTACGTTTTATTTGGTTTTTGGAATATTTTTCATCCAGTTGAGCTTCATTGTCTGGATCACTTCCATCATCAGCACTCTCAAAGTAATTTTCGGCTAAAATGTAATTATGTGCATCTTCCACCTTCACATTTGACTTCTCCACGGTGATTCCAGGTGTGTCTGACTTTAGGAATGACTCTTTTGGTTTCAACTTGGATAACTTTTTACGCTCCTCCTTCTTTCTTTTCTTGTTCTTCAAAATTTTTGCCTTCTTAGGGGAATTAGCTGATGCTGTGGCACTTGTGGAGTTCTTTGAATTTGAGGTCTTAATCTGTGAACTAACAAGATGCTGCTCTGCAGTGATTTTGTCATTGGATGTTAGCTAGAAATTAAACAAAAGTAAGTAGTTAATACATTTTAAATGATTTTTTTTCTCTTTTGCTTTAAATATTCAAATGTAATTGTTACCATGACAACAGGTAATGTAGTTTCATAAAAGGGATCTTGTTTGGTACATGGATTAAATCGGGACACGGCCGTTTTCCTTCTAGCTGATTTCCTTTCACTAGTTTTGTCAACGTGACTACCATTATTATCAGTGGGTTCGGGTTTAAGCAGTTGATTGGTTGTACATTTTACTCGGGGTTTTACTGTAGACTTGGAAGCTGGTCTTACTTAAATTGAAATGAACCATAATTAAGTATATAAATAAATTTAAATGTAAAAGAACAAAATATTTTTTTATGGCAATTCTGCATTAAATATTTAGCTTTAAAACTTACCACATTTAACAATCTTGCTTCGTACTCGCCTGTATCTCACATCCCTCTCATAAATCTTATTGGTTTCGAACACGTCCTCACAAGCTTCCATTTTGTGGGTCATCTTGTCAACCTCATTTCTCATCGCTCGTTCCAACTCGTCCAACTTTGTTTGAAGTTCCAATAATCCCCTAAGCGGTCTCTGGCAATCCCCACAAAAGCGTAGAGGTTCCCCTCCATTTCCACCCCAGCCCTTCTTGCTAACTTGTCGTTGTTTCCCTGTCTTAACAATGCCCACTCGAAACCACTTTAAAAAATAGTGGAAAATTCTATCTTCCTCCTCTTTCGACAAGGACTCAATCTGAAAATCTTGAGAGGGCGGCGAGTTCGTGGTGGTGGCGGCGGCGGCGGTAAGGTGTCCCAAAATGTATTCATTTTGCTCTGCATCATCATCAGTAATGTTATTCTCCCCTTCATCAACTTCCTGTTTAACAA
>JAHZNC010004289.1:0-15898 GCA_027744095.1 Zhuqinia jingwanae | reverse complement strand
GCAAAAGAAAAAAGTGTGTAATTCGTGGTCACTGTAAAAAAAAAGTAAAAGTGAATGGAGGAACAACACACGTACGAACATACAAAACATAACACATCATATGAGCGTAGCGTGCGCGAGCGAGTGACCTGGAAAAAAAGTCTTTCTTTCAAACTTTCTTCTTCCTTACATCAATAAACTGCCTCATGATAATAATGTGGAGTGAAATATGGGTCACGCGTCGTATGTATACAAAAATAAAAACGGTGTTTTTTAGTTGTTCTTTTTTGCCCCTTTCCGCAATATACTTTTTCGATATGATTTGATGTTGGGCATATACATACATACGTATTATGAGTAGGTATAGGCATGTTTACCTGCGTGTTTGACACTTGGAGTGACTGGGACGGACTGCTGTTACTGTTTGAAATTAGGCTTTTGGTGGACAGCGATGGCTTGTAACTGTTTATATCCATAATCATTTCGTCCAATAACGAGGAAAACTCGTAGTCTGCCATTGCACCACCCTCCCTTTCATCCCGGTTGAATTCCTCCCACACCGCAGCAATCTTTTTCTCTTCATCCCCAGGCCACTCACGCGTGAGGTCGATTCCCCCTTTAACTAGCGTGTTAGATTTGGAATCAACTGAGTTGGGTCGGGAGTAGTTGATGGTGATGATTTCTCCTCCCAACATCATTGTGGAGGAGGTAGAGTTGACTGAAGTGTTTATGGCTGGGGGAGCACCTGTGCCACCAGCGTCCTTCCATTCCTGCAAAATGCGCTCCTTTTCCCTTTCCATTTCTTCAGGATCAAGGGACATTTCACGGCTGGATCCAGCGCGGGATGGAGGCATGGCTCTGTACCCAGATTCTGCAGAGTTAATACGCGTCGCAAGCATTGAAAGTTGGTCATCGTCGTCTTCTTCAGTAGCAGCAGGAGGTTGACCATCCTCCCCAACTTTCTTCATTTCGTCCTTCCATGAAGCTGAGCTCTCTTGCGACTTATTGATTTCATTGGGGACGCGAAGAGACTCCCCCACTTTTTCAGGTACTGCTGCTCCAGGCTCTGTTGAGATAGCTACATGATCACCAGATGTAGCACCTGCTTCAGCACTTGCTTCCGCTGTCGGAAGCGCNCCAGGCTCTGTTGAGATAGCTACATGATCACCAGATGTAGCACCTGCTTCAGCACTTGCTTCCGCTGTCGGAAGCGCACCAGATGCTGCCACAGGAATATGACTGCCTTCTACTTCCAGTGGTGTAGATTTATCAGAACCCTCCTCCTCCTCCTCCTCCTCGCTGCTGTCTTCTGATGATCCGGATCCCTCCTCCTCACTAAAATCATAGTCATCACTGAACACGGCATCCTCCTGCTCTGTGCTCTCCAGTCGCTTTCGCTCCATTTCCATTTGCTTACGGATCGTGTCAAGGGCAAAATGTCGGAGACGTTCTTTACTCGTGTCCGGCTCCCCATCAATGGTTTCCTGATGCAACTCTTTGAAAGTTAAATAGTCCTTATTCAGTAGCTCCACTTCTTGCTCTTCTGTCAACCTTTTCATACGGCGGCCAGTGAGACGACAATTGATATACTCGGATGATGACTCGGAAGAATCACTATTCTGAGCAGAGCCGGCACGTTCACTGCTCACAGACTCGATGGTATGCGATGATGAAAGACTGTGTTCTATCACGGTTTTTGCAAAACTCACTTGTGTCGGTTTGGTTGCTGGTGGATCTTTCTTGTCTTGTGATTTAACAAGATTTGGTGGAAATAAAACGTCATTGAGGGAATGCTGACTCTCACTACTGGACTCTGAGGAAGTCCTGTCCCTCATCATTCGCTGTCGCAAGGTAATTTGATCAGTGCTTTGACAAGGGATAGGATTCAGCAAGTTGTTGGAGTCACTATCTGTTGAATGATTGCACACAGTGTACGTCAGGTTGCGAAGAAGAGGACGAGGTTTGGGTGATAATAACAGGGATGAAGAGGAAGAGGATGGAGATGGGGGCGTGATTGGGGGCAATGTTTCCCCCTTCAATGTTCTTTCGAATAGAGTCGCTGCAGCCGACTTTGGGAAGGGAGGGTTCATCGCTTGAATGTTGCCAAGAGAAAGCTGACGGAGTGCAGCAGAAAACGGACTCCTCGATGTTCTGGATGAGGCAGACATGCTGCGGGATGGAGGCCGAACATTTGGTAACGACAGTCCCAAGTGAGCGTCAGGTAGGAAATGTTTAGATCCACTAGTTTCACTGGATCCAGATTCCGATATCTTACTTGTGATGGAAGGAGAAGCACTGTCCGTGGACAGCTGACGCGTCCCTGCGGAACCAAAGTTTGGAGAATGGCTTTGCTGTTGTTGTGCAAGTGACCTTCGTGCTGACAGACTGCGCACCTTTCCACCCACTGAGTACATTTTGTGGATGGCGGAAGCTCTCCCGGTTAAACTATTTCGAGCGGACTGACTTCTTGACGAAATCTCAGAGTTGTTGGAAGATGCCGTTGCCCCAGAGCTGGTGGTAGCTGAGCTGGAGGTGGTAGGTTCAGAACAGGAAGCCCCGGTCCCCTCAGAATCCACAGATGTTTCAGACTTTTTACTTGACTTTTGCGTGTAAGTGTCGGTACTGCTGCCAGCACTCCATTCCTGCAATATGTTGCGGATTGCCATGTTAGCAGGGGCCTTACGACTTGGCATACTTAGTGGTCCGAATCCTGAGGACATGTTTCCACCCGAAAACATATTGGCGTTACTATTTATTGGTGGAAAGAGAGGAGTCCTTCGCGGCTCATATTCAGTCTTATCAAGTGAGGATACTACAGTCTCTTCTTCTTGCTCCGTTTCAGACAACATTTCACTACCACTTTGCCCACTTTCTTCGCTACTCTCGCCGTAACTTTCCCCACCCGTCCTTTCCCTGTCATCCATCTCACTTCCGTCGGTTCTGTTCAGGTATCGTACAGTCTCTGCTGTGCTGGCGGACGTCGCCTCTGATTCTGTGACACTGTTTTCCTCTTCGTCTTCTTCCTCGTCCTCCTCTCCCTCTACTTCATCATCATCGTCATCCAGTTCACTCGCCTCTGTCTCCTCCTCCACTTGCAGCGTCACTTTCACCCTATCATCATAATACGTTTGGGGCATAGCCCTCTCCACTTTCACTCGCACTTTCACCGGGGTTTTTGGCACACTCGTGGAACGGACAAATGGATGAGTTTCATGGTGACGATAAATACTAAAAGAGCTCACATCTTCTTCCTCCTCCTCCTCTTCCGTATAACTCGTTGCTTCATCGTCCACCGAATCTGCAGGAAGGTCCTCCTCATCTTCATCCACTTCCGTTAATACACTCCCAATGGATACCGCTGGGGATGTCGATCCAAATGCTGAGTTTCTTCTTGGATTGCCGGGAACTTTCAACATTCTCAAAGATTGCTTGAATGACTGGTAAATTGGGTCCTCCTCTTCAGTTCCTGATGCCTGATCATCAGTTGGCTCCTGCGGTGTATTATCGTAGCCAGTCTCTTCGTCCTCCTCCTCCTCTTCTTCCGTGAAAGAAACTTCAGTTTCGGAGACTTCTGACTCAGAAATAATAGGTGGAAAAGAAGAAAGTGAAGGTAATTTACTACTGCCACGTGAAAATGAGCGGCCACCACCACCACTGCTACTCCCTGGAAATGATCCACCTTTATTGCTACTAGTGCTCGGCTGGGAAGAAAAGCTACTCTTGTACTTATTGGCATCTGACGAAGAAAATGAAAAAGGAGGTTGACTTCCTCCACTTCTACTGCTACTCTGGGTGGCTTCTGAAGTGGTGGTGGTGTACTGAGAGGTCGAGTTGGCTGTTGGATCCGTGCTGTTGCTGCGACTTCGACTGCTTCGACTATATGACTTTGAGAAGGAAGTGGAGGAATTGGATGTGATTGTTGGAGTGAGTACTTTGGATAATTGTCTTCGCGGGCCCTTGTTGTTGAATGGGTGTAGAGGATTGGGGTGGTACTGGGACTGCTGTTGTGTTGTTGTGGAACTGTTAGTTGAGGTCGTGCTATTATTATTATTGGTGCTCCCTGTGGAAGTGGAAAATGAATATCCGGAGGTGACGGTGCCCAGCGATGGTGAAGCATAATATCGCGATGTAGAAGACGAATCACCGTTAGACAACCACTGTTGATGTCTGCTTAGTGAAGATGACGTTGAGGAAGCTTGATGAAGAACTGGAAGGCGAGTTTTGGTGCCATACCATTCTGAGGACGCTGCCTTCATGTGTACCTGGTTGGGTACAATTTTCAAATTTTGTACAAAATATTAACGGCACGCAAACAACACATCAATCATGCAAGTCGCATGCAGAGTCTGCATTGTAGACTTTGTTTCACAAAAATGACAGTGTTCAGTTTCAGTTTAAATCCCTAAAAAATAGCGAATCCGTACAGCAAATTTTAGGAAGGATATATCTTACCTGTTGTCAGCATTTAGCCGGTTTACAAACACTAACACTGATGACACAGTACTTTAATTATTAGTAAATCAATCAAGATTCAAAAGGAACAAAATTGAACAGGAAAAACTATCCATATTCAGATACTTGGATCATTTTTTATTCGACACTTTGTATTCTCATAATAAAATCATTTTCCCCCGATAAATAACTTTCACTCAACTTTATCCACAACTGCCACCAACTATTTTTTACAATTCAATATACAATAATTCGGCCAATATATGTGTACCTATATCACTCAGTTGGATCCTCTTCCACTACTGAACTTCACATCTTGGGATTCACAATCACAAAAACTTGTTCCAACTTTTCAAGGGACTCGTCGTGCATACCTTTGGAAACCTTCACCCGAATAAATCGTTTCTGGAATCTCGACTGGATAAGGCTAGACATCAAAGAAGCAAGAGTCTAGAAATATGAAAGTAAATTTTTCTTTATTTTTGTGGGAGGGAAAGGGCTTCTCTATATCTAACCTTCCATGCAAGAGGTATGCAAAGTATGCAGGACAAATCCTTGGTTCTCTCCTCACATGATTCACTCGATTACACTTGTATTGAAGCGTGGAATCGTCACCGTTTATTTACACAACTAGGCTAAGGTAATCTCTTGCGTCTGCCGCTGATATCATGATGATGGATCGGAGAAAGTTGTGAGTTGTGCAATAATAATGGCCACCTTTTCTTTTCAGCTTGTTTCCAAGAAAAGCTGTGTGTGGTGCGAGTTACATGAACACGAAAAAGAATGCTGCCGCTGCTGCTACTACTGCTGCTGCTGTCATGCTCCTCGTCCACCACCACTACTTTCACGCAAGCACTCTCAAGAAAGCGCACTGCCAAAACAAACGTAATCCTTCTTTCTTTCTCGCATTTATTATACCTGCTCTTTAGTCATGCTTTTCCAGTTGACGCCAACACGAAACCAACCAGACCAGAGACCAAATTGAAAATGAGGACAAATGGCAAGTTGTTGTTACTTTTTTCTTTAACGATTCTTGTTTTTGGCAAGAGAGACTCCATCCATTATATTAATATTATGAAAGCACATATATAATAATAAACATGCTACCTTTATATTTTCTTGTATACCTGCATAAAAAATGCACATGTGATGTAGAAGTAGTAAAGTAAGTGTGATGTAAAATATGTTTAACCGTATACCTCTGCTGGTTCCTGCTGTGGTCAGTATTATTTACTATTCATATGCTGCCTGTTCAAGATCACTATTTTCACATGCAAAAACATAAATTTCAGTTAGTCATATTCCGCACAATAAAATATAATGGAAAATATATATGTACGTAGTAGTATGCATAATGCGTTGCCCGTGTTCCCCTGTGCTACTTATGTCGCCTATTACTAACTAGTTACTAGAAATCTTGATGGTACTACTTTTTCCCCTTGCATTTTTATACTCTAAAAAATATAAAGTGCATACCTAAAATACATACATACATCAACAACATACTGGGCATGTGCACCACAGGTGTACTTTTACAAAAAAATATATATAATTTTTATAATCTAATATTTTCCAATTTACTTTTCTCCACACACGGAGTATAATTCATTTTTTTAATGTGGTAAAAAAAACCCTCCATGCAAAAAAAGTGATTTGTTCGGCATACCTTTTTATTGTATATTATATGTGTATGCCGCAGACATACCTATACCACTTTGCAGAGAGCTCGGTTAACAGACGACTAGAGAAAAGAGAGGGTAAATTTTTTTTATATTCATTTTGACAAAGTGTACTTTTTGTTGAGACTGATATCCTAATGATCATGATGATGATATGGGCCATAAATCACTTGTTTAGCGGGTTTCCTTTCCTTACACTAATACATCCCGACGAAATGTGAGCTGGAAGTTGTTGGGTTTTTTTTGCTTCTATGCATACAAGAGTTTAAACGTGTAATTATGCGTACTATTGTTGTAAAACTAGCGATGAAAGGAGGTAAATAGGTAAACAAAAAATGCCTTTCCACCTTTTTTACTTATGGGCGTTACGTGTATAGAAAATTACAACCGTTGGAATCTAGTATGAAAAAATATAATGCAGCACAAGCAATTTCCCCCAAAAATGGATCCAAATGTATAGAAAAAATTAAGATATAAGCACATAATTTTTTTATCATTCAAAGTTTTCAAGCAAAAAAATGTAACATTTTATTATTATTATTATTGTGTCTACACTTTTTTGCCATTTTATGCAATATATTAACAGATATATATATATTTATTGTGTACCTTCAGTTTCTTATCAAAATATTAAAATTATCATTCCGCATCGTGTTCAAAAAGAGATTATGTAACATTGAACATTGATATTTTTATGTAGTTGTTTTTTGTGCAACAACTTGAGAGAAAAAACGATATATTTTATTCATTCAAAGACATCATCTTCTCCTTCCTCTTCGATTATTGTTCGGGGACTTTGGAGTAAAGTTTGGCTGTGGTACTCATCATCCATCCCAACAACTCCGCTGTTACAATTAATCTGAATGTAGTCCTGTGCAATAAAAAGCAATTTATCAATAATTCCAAAAAAAAAAAATGAAGGAATGCAAGAATGTTATACAATTTTTTAACGTAAATGTATTTTTTGCACATATTTACCTGACTTGTGCACTGCGTGAGAATGTCCTCAAAGAACATTTTAATTGCAAAGAAGGATGGCCTGAGGCTGGGATCCAGTTTCCAACATTCTGTCATCAAATCATACCTTTTGGAAAAATAAAATGAAATTATCATCGACCTTTTTAGTCGCTGTATATTTCTGATCAATTTCAGGCAGTCATTTCACATTAATTACTATTCTTTTATCTTGATTTTACATTTCGGAAGTTGCAAAATTAGGTTTGCCTAGTCGATGGCCTGCAGCCAGTGTTTCCACAAATTCTGCACTCCAGCTACAACCCGAGTAGGGGATTTCTGAGAGACAGGGCATTGGTCCCTGCACACACAGACAAGAGTAAGGTATAATGATGAACAAATTAATGAGTTGCTAATGCTCTTTTGGCACACAATATACTACTTGCCACCATTTTATATAAAGTGGTTGAACTTGTCATTTTCAATTATTATTTGGGCGCTCATTACTAAAACTTTCTCGCTGATAAATTATTGCCTTTTACCGTCTCTGTCTGAACATAGTAGTAGTCCACAAGTTGTCTCGAGAGACCAAAATCAGACACTTTGGCGACATGATCTTCCGTCAAAAGAATGTTTCTTGTAGCCAGATCTCCGTGTATAACCTGTCAATATAAAAAATGTAATGTTGTTGAATGTAAGTTATATATAAGAGCCATTCATATATATCACAAGAATCACTTCATCTACGATGATTTTGCTGTACACACACATTTTATTTTCTTTGTGATAACAAATTAACAGTAAATTGCTTTTTAATTGCATGCCTTTTTACTGCCGAGGAACTCCATTCCTTTCGCCGTTTCATACGCCCATCTGATCAAATCGATTGTCATGATGCACTCGGTGGATGTTGACAGCTTCCTACAAAAATATTATACACGAATTGCACACGATATGAGGAAGAGAGTGTGTGTACGTGGGGGCGCCATAATAATGACGCTTTTCAGCATCACTTTCAATTAAAATGGTACATATCAAATAGCCTTGTGAACCTAACATGCTAAATTGCATGTATTTTCATTTGACCAAAAGCAGTAAATATATAAATAACGCTTGACTTTATGTGTTGTTCTGTAGTAAATTGTGCATAAAAAAGTGAAACTGTTTACCTTATGGGCGTTTCTATTACTAAGACGTCATTCTCCAATTGATTTCTAAAGGCTTGTCGGTGTCGACGGAGAAAGTTTTGCAAATTGCCATTAGCACAATATTCAACGGCCACGTACACTTCTCCTGTGAACATCACCCATGTTGTACACATAAATTTGGAAAAAGCGAGAGAAAAAGAGAAAAGTAGCAAAGCATGAGAATAGGTAATTCAATATCCGGCCTTTCTCTGAACTTGGATGAGTTCATCGTTCAACATATTGATATTTTATACATGCATACATACATACTACTACGCACACACACTCAAACAGACAAACAGTTTTAATAAGGTTATTGTAATAATAATATCTTGGGGTCTGATGATGTGATACTCATACTCTCTTTTGCAAAATGTAATGTAGCCATTTTCAAGCATTTTTTTCATGAAAAAGTGAACATGAGGCAACGAGAGCGAGAGCAATATTATTACAACTTATTTTATTATTATTCTGAATGAATGATAGGGTGAGTATAATAATAATATGTGAATGCACGACTTTTAGCTTACAAGCTTTTATTTTCACAGGGAAAATCCTACCTTTCCCCATTTTTTTGGTGCACGCCCCCACCAGGTTCACCACATTCGTGTGCTTCCCAATGCTGGCAAGAATTTTCAGTTCGGAGAGCAGCGCTTTCAGCGAGCCCACGTCCACCTTTGTTTTCAGAGTTTTCACGGCGACATCGATTCGCACTTTATCTTGAACAACTCCTTTGAGAACTAGGCCAAAATGGCCATGTCCAAGTATTACGGTTTCATCTGAACAAACATACAACAAGGCAAAACACATGGATGAAAAAAAGAAGAAATGTTGGTAAATGTGAAATCTCCATTTTATATGAACTAATATCATTGTCTTTTCATCTTGTCAACATTTACTTTACAGAATGACAAGACAATAATAAGGCCGGCAACAAAAAAAACAGTGTAAATACACGGTCACAAGAGAATCGAATGTCTACAGTAGCAAACAATATATATATATTAGCTTTTGGAATTCTTACCCAAGAGCAGCCGGTCCCTTTTGATCTCATAGACTGGATGATATGTTGCAGCCGTTCCATACGCAAATTCATTATAGCTGTTTGCCATTTTTATGGGTTTGCTTTCATCAGCGAAGCTGCCTCTTCGAAATTCTTCAATTTCTGACGTTGTCAAAAGATTCATTTGCCCATGCTTTTTGCCCACTTTGATCCACAACACTCCAAACATGAGTGCAACGAGAAGAGCCGTCAAGAAAATGGTTACGCTTACAGCTATTATAATATCGCCAGAGATGACTTCTATAAAAAAATTAAATTGACATTTTTTCATCCACATGATAGGATGATTAAAGTGTACTATGTGGGTGGGTGGGTCGTCACCTTTGACATTTATAATCCTGGATTGGTTGACCCATTCAAAGGAATTCCAAACTGGGGCAAAGCAATACACTCTTTCCAAGCCGACTGAAGTTATTGAAATGCTTGCTTCCACTGTGGTCCCGCCAAACTGGTCAACTAGCTCGAAATACTTGGGAACGGCTATAGGGAGATAGATAACAAACAAAAGGAAAATATTATTCAAGCATGAAATAATTAGCCACAAACCACAGCGTCAATATTTGTACACATTTGAAACAATTCGTGCTCATTAATCTTGCCAATACGTGCGCATTCATAATAAAAACATATATTAGGCGGATAGTATTATGTTTGTGTTTAGTAAATGCAAAGCGTACTTCTTATAAAATTTGGTGCATCCGAATTTGCATACTTCAAGGCCAACCGGGTACCCCCAGCAAAGTAATAATTGGAAACATTACAAGTAATGGTTAGCTGTTCTCCCAAGTAAACTTGCTCAGGAATCTCACTCAGTCTCATCATGTCTGATGCATCCGCGTCCTCCATCCGAAAATCTGAGAGAGAAATGAATATTCGACAAAAAAATGTGATGAGAATTTAAAAAAAAATGAAAGGATTTGGTTCAATACTCATCCTATAACATATAGTACATGGTAAATATATTATTATTGTTATTAGCATCAAGGATGGTAATAAAAATACGCAAATCTTGACATATGTATATAACGGCGTAATAATCCAAGCGTATGTATAATGGTGTAGGCATGTGAATTATGTGATATTGTTGATGTGTGGAATCGCTGGAACTTCTCTGCTGACCTTGTAGGATCCCATTTCAGCTGGAACAAAATATTTTGATGCTGGCTCAGAAGAAGAAAATGACGATGATGATGATGATGACATGCAATGTATAGAATTTACTGAGACGTAAAAGCTTCTTCAAAGTCAGGCCATTTTTGTATATCTGTAAGTCAAGTCCGTCCTTGCATCTTATTTATTTAGTTTTACATCACAACAAACTCAACACATTTTTTATGATGGGAATACAAATAATATTTTGAAAAAAATATGTCTCGATGGAAAGAGAAGCTGTGAAAGTGACACACACACACACACACACAAAAATATTGCGTTCAATTTGAAAAGAGGGATTTGTGAAATGGGATGTGGAGCAGCGACAGCAGCAGGTAGGAGTATATTTTTCTATGTGACTATGCAATGATTACATGTATTACTACTCTTTTAGTTGTTAAAGTATCTTAAAGAGATTACGTTTTTCATGCATACATAATTTTGTGGGAGAGCGTCCTTGGGGAACGCCAGTGAAGAAAAAAAGTCGAGTGGATCTTGCATGGGTCTCCTCTTCTGAAGAGCTTGCACAACCAATCACTCCCTGGGAGAGGCGCAATGGTCTTCGTTCGCATCCCACACAACTTGAATTGTGTATTAGAGGCTGAGCACAGCCGGAAGGCTGCAAACACAAATTAAGTGGAAAAATATGTGGAATGATAATAACTGTGAGTGAGTGAGCAACATAGGATGTTGCAATATATCATATCATGTATTAAATTTTTTTTTCAAAGTTGAACTTTAAAATATATATATTTATATATGGCACACATAGTTTGTCCATCCGGTAAACTTTTTCATTATCTCACTTTGTATGCTCACGTGCTTTTGGCAAACAATGGTTTGTGTGCAATCCTAAACGATTTCTTTTTGCACAAGAAAAGACAAAGGGAAAAATGAAAAAGAATTTTTAAAGGTATTCCTTTGAAGTGCTCTGTATAAAACGGGATGAGGAGGCGGGAAAATGGGAGAACTAAAATTAACTCATTCCGTGTGCTATCTTTCAAGTCTTAACAAGAGGATTTACAACAAAATGCTTGGAGTATAATAGCCCACTCTTTTATCATCTCTAATTTAAGAATAAGCCAGACGTCTTCTAGTTTAAGCTCTATTATGTTTCAATATATGCTCATTTTGTATGTGTGAATGTATTATTCAAATTTTTTTTGTTACCAGTCTTGAGTTTCTATACAGATTGAGACATGTCATGGAATTGGAACATTTATGGATGAAGGAGATGATAGCTGGTGTCCCATCATCCCATTCGCAAGAGAATGAAATGCGAGAGCCAGCCACTAGCTCATAGTAGATTTTGTAATCGCAGCGGTCCCTCTCCCTTTCCCCACCAGCCTGGTGGTGACGGTGGATGTTTCGTTCCGCATTGGAATTTTCTGCACACAGATAATCAGGCCAAACCACATCAAAATACACACACATATAAATTCATACACTTCAACGAGCTGTGCAAACAATCAATTTTGAAAATCTGGAAATATTTCTACAGAGCAGCGCAAACACAAAACACGATCAGTGAATGTTCAAATCGTCATCTTCACATCATTGGCGAGCAAGCATAGTCGTTTACCTACTCTTATTTGATAATAAATATGTTGTGCCTATGTGTGTACTTTGAAATTGAAAATATGTCTTTCATTTGAAAGTACACATAATGTAGGCGTTTTTGTGACAGAAAGGGGACAACCATTAATGAATGAAAATGTGAATCTTCTTCAAGAGAAATCATGTAAACATGTCAGGAAGTGACACTCTCACAAAGTAATTCGCAGTCTTTTGTGAACTTTTTTATATTGTTCTCCCGCATGTCTGCCCATGTCTATACTCTTTCGTGATTGAGAACAGCTTGAATCTTTTTCTAGTTTTTCTTACCTTCGGGAAATTAAAGCAAAGCTTATTTAAAAAAACATGTGATTGGTTGGTGGTGTAAAAAAAGAAAAGAAGAGTATACCTAGCGCGGAAGTTGACTTTTCCATTGTTTGTTGCGGCGGATCAAAGGATATTTTCAAGGAAACTCCTTCGACATCATCTTGACTGACGATGGTGGTTCTGAGGCAGAGTGGCTTAACGGTTGATCGACAGGTACCATTATATTGTTTAAATCCATCCTTTATCTTATATCGAACTCGAGTTTGTATCCCAAACCGATAAGAATTCCGGTCAAAAAAGTTGGAAAATGTGCGGTAAATGTGCAGGTGTGAGGCGGCAGCTTTTGAAGCGGTTGAAGAATGGTGGTTCTAAAATAAAATGGAGATACAATATATGGATTGTAAAAAGTGTAATAAAACCAATTGGATTTTTTTTTGGATCACTACAAAAATAAATAAATGAGGATGCTGCTAACCACAATTTTGGTAGGTGCTGGCTCATTAGAAATCCATTCAATGGGGTATTTTGCAACACATTTGAAATAAAATATTTCATGGTCCAACACTTTACTTTCGTGAATGTGAAAGGTTTCGGTGAACTCCTTATCTCCATCCTCCTCTCCCCCGTTTCGTCTCACTGTGATTTGTGGATAGTCGTCCTGCAAAAAATCGGAGCAGTTTCTCGCCTCCATCGAACTTTGCTGAAACAAGCAAGCCACTTGCCCGTACTCGCTTGTCAACCATGAGGAACACCACACCACTATCAAAACAAACCAAGGAGAGGATGATGAGAAGCACATGTAAGGATTCCAATGATGATGACGACCACCACGACCAGCAATTATAGCAGACTTGCCGCCACAACTTTTCACCTTGACATAAACAACACTTCTATCTTTTTCCGTCTTTTTTCTCGCCTCCTCTTTTGGCGTCATTCTATCTCCCTTTTAAACCACATGTACATGAAATGGAAAATTCAAAAAAAAAAATTGTTCGAAACGTATTTACTTATTCACAAACGCACACACCACCATCCCACCAATCATTGTATCTCAGCAAAGAGAATACTAAAATGCAAGACGACGGATAGATACAGAGAGACATCCAACTCGGGATGAGGACTTTCCCCGACTAAACTTCTTTCCACTTTCGCCTGTCATTTTCTACCCACTACTACTACTTATACACAACTTTCCATTAACACACACGCAGAGCATCAATATAAAGGCTTTTTGTGAATCTCTCCTCACTCTCTCCAAATTCTTTAAGAAAAATTATCGCAAGAAACTACTATAAAGATTTGCTTTAAAACATTTTGTAATTCCGTCCTTTTCTTCTTCTTTTTTTACAAATGTCTCTTGGTCTTCTTAAATATGTGGCTAATGACGTGACATTATTTTTCTTGCTCCATAAACAACACCTCAAATATAGAACATTTTTCTCAAACTTTTTTTAAAGACTTTTTTCCAGAAGAGTGTAACTTATTCCTTAGAACCTTTAAACAATTGTCAGTTATATACTCCAGTGCTTTTGTGGCAATGCGGGAAGATGTTGGATGCCTTGGTGTCCGTTTCTGAATGAAAAATAGGGCAAAAAATTTAAATTCTCATTGAATAAAGAAAATTGGCACAAAAAACTCTTTGAAAAGTGTAAGAAAAGTTGTTTTGTTTTTAATTTTGTTTTCGCTCGTCAGTTCGTGCCCATATTATGTATGCTATATGCGTGTCTCAAAATATTATAATGAGATATGTATTTATATCTTGTGATTTTTTTGTCATCAAAATTTTTCTCAGCTTCCCATTTCCTTTCCTGTACTCACATTCTCTGGTGAACTCTGAAAAGAATGAATATAAGCGAGTGCGCTCTGCTCACTCGCTTATATTCATTCTTTTAAATGCATAATATATGGCATAGGTATACGTGTATTTATGGGACAAGTGGTCAGGTCGATCACATGATGATGATGAACCAATTCGTCTTAAGAAAAAGTCAAGTCAGATATCAATAACCTCACATTCCTCTCTATTTATTTATTATTTTATTTTTTGCTATGCACGATGAATAATAATAATAAAATGTAGCAAGATTGTAACATGTTGTTTATCTCTATGTTTTGTGTGTGTGCATTACTGTTTGTTTTATTTTTCTAGAATTACACAAGCCGTGTAGTGTGTAGTGTGTAGTTGTTGTAGGAGGATAGGGGATAGGGTCATCATCAACATTTTTTTATCAGTGAATAAATTGGATATTGGATTGGAGATATCAGTGGAACTCTTGTTCTCTCTTGCTCTGATCTGGTGCATTTCCCTATTCGATGTGAGGAGGATCATGATGCGACCATCTTGTTGATTGATGACACGAATATAAAAAACATAATATACATACATGGGGATTGGCTGTTGGATTAAAGTGGACCTCTGCAAAGTTTTATATATGTATATTGAATCTCTATATAACCAGCTATTATTGTAGAAGGAGAAGAAGAAATCTTCTGGAAACTTACAACTTGTAATTATTATCACGATCACCATATAATATTCTGCCACTATCCTATCTCTCTCTCTCGCTCTTTCTTCCTTGTTCAAATTCCATCTTTATGTACTTAAGGTACTACATTTTCCGACAAGACGCTTCTTATTTCTTTTTATCATGGACAAATGAATGAACTCGTTTAATTTCTTTTTAGTGAACATTATAGCTAAAGCCAATTCAAACAGAGAGAGAGAGGCAGAGAGTAGCAATATCTATTTAGCAGGCAGAGATACCAGCCGCAGAAGAGGAGAAGAGAGCAAATAATAAAAAATGACGACGATGATGATGGCACTGAGCATCGTTTAATTCTTCATCTTCTTTGTAAAGAAAATATGTAGGCATTCATGAAAATGGAAGATGATGATAGCATAATAGCTCTAGGAACTACTTCTCTGGATAGATGAAGAAAGAATAAAAAGTTTTTTGAACGACGTTTGAAAAAAAAGGCTGAAATTGACTGAAAGGAAGAAGAAGGATGAAATATTTGACAAACTAAACAACATGGTTGTTGTACTAAAAAAGAGCATCTTCTTGAGAAGAAGAAGAACAAGTGCAAACATTCATGTTATTATTATGCAAGTAATAGTACGCAGCGACGACGACAACAACAGGAAAAATATATATTATGTATGAACTTTTATCATCAACTGTCAAAAGTAAACGTTGTTATAAGTCTTTATAGTTTACTTAAGAAAGTAAGTAAAGATGAAGATATGGAGACATGAGAAATGTATAAATGTGTAAATGTGTATATTACATTACACTAGCCGCAAGATTAGCACAAGAGAACGCCTTCCTTTTCTTATTCCACGTCATGTTAAAAAAATAAAATTCTACGTAATTTTTGTTAAAAGTAAAAACGTGAATTATTGAATTAAGATTTGATACTACACACACCATACAAACTGCCGCCGCCTGTGTGTAGATGTGTGCTTGGAGGAGGAAGAAGAATCTAAAAAAGCTAAATATTTTTTTAGTATGTATGATTATTTGATCTGCAAAGATCATCATGATGAAGAT
>JAHZNC010004288.1:0-15209 GCA_027744095.1 Zhuqinia jingwanae | reverse complement strand
AAATCACTTTGCCGTAACACCTCACACACACTTTCATTTGTGTAAACTTTGTAAACTGTAAACCATGTCATTTCATGTAAACCTGACAAACAATTACTTAGAAATAAACAGCATAGAAGGGAGACTGGCAAAATAAATGGTTCAACCAAAAGTTTTACATTGAGTACCTCTTCTCTTTAAATTTATCCGAACCATTATTCAAGGCAAGCCGATTGCAAAGATGATACACGCGCACGAATATTCAGGAAATCAATCGATAACCTTTCACCATCATTCAATGAACATTAACATTACACATCATTGATCCGTCAAAACAACATAATATACATATTTTAGGCGCATATTGCGCATAATTATCAGCTTGCACAAATTAAAAGTTTTTACTAAACGTCGCGCCCATATGCATAAACTTACATCAAAAGAAAAAAGAGTGAAAGTCTATATATATTCATTCTAGAGTAATGTTATTGCCCTTTTTTCTTTAAGCTAAACAACAACACAAAATCGCCTCAATTTGACTGACAATGCTTTAAAAAATGTACTCTAACAAATAAATTCCTTTTTGATGCATTTGCAACATCATCATCATAACTTCATCACATTAGGCATTATGTTTTCTTAAAACTTTCAACATAATATTCCAGTAAAGTCATCGAACAATCAACGTAATGCATTTTTTTATATTCATTCGATCCGCCACCATCATCAACATCATCGAAGTACAATAAGGACGAAATAGACTAACCATTCTTCTACTATACACACACATAGCTAAAAATAACCTATTCTAATAACAAAAACGTTATATATTTTTTATGCAGAAGCAGCAGCTAGCTACTACTACTACACCAACACTATTAAAGTTGAAAGCTTGGTCTTTCCAATTCCAATTTTTTTTGCTCGAAGAAAACATGCTTGCAAAGATCAACACAATAACAAACCCGTCTATCCATCATCTACTTCGCTTGGTTGGAATTATGCTTTTAGCTGGGAATCCTGTCTCCTTTTTTCATATTTTCTACATGATACATTACACCCGTCACCAGAGAGTTGCGTCCCTGCTGAGATGATTGATGATTTGAAGAAAGCCGAAATGTATCATCCATGTCAAATGCATAATCACTTCTTGCTAATGCTACCACCGCTTCGGAGAAGTGCTGCATGCATACGCGATTAATGTATGTACGTTTTCGTGTTTGATGCTAAAAATGTGTGGTGGCGAATAATGGAATAACAATGCGCTATTGTAGACGTTCATCAACAAGCTGTAATATATAAATCCATTGCCGAACATTAATCTCTAAGCTATCAATATGCAATAATGTATTTACTGGGAACTTTCAACTGTGATATGAAAAAAAACAATAGATGTTTTCGGCGTTCATGATAACATGAATTGGATCACAATAATTATCAGGATGGGTGGGTACAGGCATGTTTTGAAGTTTTTGTTGTTTCAGTTTACACATCACGTCACTCTTTGTTACCAGTTACTAGATGGCATTAAGTATAATTGGGTTCGTACTCAGGGATTAAATAATATACATACCTGAAAATCTTCGCTGTTTAGGGGCATTGGGGTCAGGCTTTTTGTACACCTTCTTCTTAGGCCAGCATTTTTTCTTCGTGTCCCTGGGAGTTGTAGTGGCTTCTCCTCCGCTTGATGTGGTATGTCCTGTTAAACCTGTACTATTTTGTCCACCACTTTCACTGGTTTGATTCGAATTATTTCCGGCGGATGCATTGTTCGCCGTTGTCGTTTGATTTTGGGTTTGTTGTTGTGGTTGTTGCTGTTGAGGAGGATGTGCAGGAGGTGGTTGTTGTTGTTGCTGAGGTGGCCCTACTGGCATCCCACCTCCAGGAGCTTCGTTGTGATGAGGTGGTCCTCCTGCAACGCTGTGAGGCGGCGGTGGGGGCATCATTGTTGGGGGAAGATAAGGTTGATGGTAGCCGTTTGGATTCATTGACATGTCCATTATAGGTGGACCTGGGAATCAAAAGAACAAATTACATGAATTTATATGGAGAGTCCGATCTACATGCTTTTCATGGACAAGTTCAACGTGAAGCTTGTTTTAAAGCATTTTTTATTTACTTTAATACTGGAACACTATTTTTATAAACGAATAAAAGTTGAACTCACCATTTATGTTCATACTGCCCAGCCCAAGCTCAGCTCCCCTCGATCTACAAAAAAACAAAATACGAGAAATTGGTTAGATTGATTTGATTTAAAATGGTTTTAAATATGCAATATTTAATATTTACTCAATATAAGCTTTGATCTGATGTACACACTTGCATATAGACAAATAATCTCAAGTTCAAACAAGGTCCCTAATATCATCATATTTTTTCCAACTTTGTATGTAAATGTAAAAAAGCTCGCATAAAAATCGCTGCATAAATATTTTCCAATTTTTCTTGAAAAAATCTTATAATCAATGATGATACATCAGAATCAGAAATCGGATACACCGAAAATCAGTAAGTACATAATTTCTTATTCTTGTTGCAATAACTTTGCACGATGATGGTCGTACAAAGTATTTCACATTGCCCCATTGTAAAGCACATAGCTGTCTAATGCGTAAGTTTAATAAAATATTCATGAATTTCCGTTGCGTTTAAATTTAATCCGACATCGCAAAATTTGTACACAAGCTAGTTCGTAATTTTGAATTTACTTCAAGTATTGAATGTTATGAAAACGGTAAAACTTTTATAAGTTGTACTGCTATTCAATAGCACCGTCATTAATCATGCGTAGATAAAAACGCTCGACATTCAACATTGTATCTGGTTTGACAATAAACTTGCAATTGCAAATATCACTTGAAGTAGGAGATTGAAAAAAAAGATGGGGAAGGTTAGGAACACATGTCACATTTTACACCATATTACGCCATTGAGCAATCAGAAAGAGCAAGGTCAGCAAATACGTACAAGTCTTGTTTTTGAGATGATGTGAAATATTATTATTATATGCTTGTATTATGTATATAATATCGTAATGTGCAAAAATATCTGCAGCGCTCTACAACGCAAAACGGGTTCAAGCTGTGGTGTACAATTGCAAGTTAAAATAGCTTTGACAGCATTTCTATCGGTTTACTTTAAATAATCATTGCCAACTACAGTACAGTTGGATATGACAATAATATACGCTGCTAAATCAAAAACATTTAATCTATATATACATGCACAGCAGTCAGTTAAAACTGCAGAGAATACGACAACATATTGATAAAGAATGTTATCAAATCATCAACACAAAAAAATCAGGATAACATCGTGCACATGTAATTAAAGGGCCATAAGCAGACCTATTCATGGAACATCGTTTATTTTGGGTACAAATATTGTATATGTACAGAATGGAAGAATTCTACGCAACAAAAATCTGACGTGAATACTGATCTGATGAGGTAAAGCAGCGTAGCGGACAAAAAAACAAAAACCAAATTTCGTGGCAGCATCAAACAAAATATTATGGGACATTACAACAGGGGCATGTGGATATGGCGAGATGTGAAGAGAATCTGTTTTGAACCGTATGAAAGAAACATGGATAATATGCTCATGATATATGTTTTTTTTATAAATATTTTTGTTTTGTGTATGACCGATTAGCCAACACGAAGTAGCTCGTTGTCCCTATTATATTCCCGAGTAAAATATTCACGTCCTACATTTCATATTTCGTTGACACTTTAAATTGAAAAACAGGAAAACAGCTTCCGTCATAACGTTTTGAATATTTGAACATTATCATGAAAATTGCTATAAATATTAAACCAAAATATTTTTCGGTTTAAATTACGTTGTAAGTTTATGCATCTGACATCTGACAGTTTTGGCAGTGATGTAGCTGCAACGCATCAAATTGATCTTTCATGTAATGTAATCGTACTCGAATGGAGATCGATTAGTTTCGTTGAGATATGCTGTCAAATTTTCTAACGTGGTGCACATGGTTCAATCCAAATGATGTTTGCCAAAACCAAATCACGTGGTCAAAAAAGTGGCTTAAAGTCAACAAAGTATAGTGCGAAGAGCACAATTTTGTTTGCTCGCTTTTCTCATTTAGTTTGTTTCCTATTCTTCCAGTATTTTCCTAAAGAAAATTACGTGTCTCATCTACAACAAGAACAACAACAATGTTTTCTTGCAAAATTGTAATGAAGGACGCATCTAATATGTTGAGTTTATTCGGGGAGAAACTGACTGACTACAAGATTTTTGTAAACACATATTAGCCTGACAATTATACATTTCCCATTTCCGTTCAAAATAAAACGCACAATCGAATATGCTAATTTACTTCTTTGTAAGACATGTATAATGTATGAGAAAAAATAACGCTCATTCATGATCACAAGCCCCTAGAAACGACGTACTTTGTGAATCAAACTCACATGAAAAGTTCAATTCAAATATCAAAACATTGTACAAGGTACAAAGGATGTATACAGACAGACATTTATGTGCGTGCGTGTGCAACCTACCATTATTATTATGAGTATACAGTACAACAAACATTAAAACTTAAAAACAAAAGTTTATAGAACTTTGCCTCGTACATATCGTACTAAACTAATCTTACATTGAAACAGAAAAAGAGTTGTTATGTACAGATCGACAAAACAACTTCTCTGGATAATCAGTTACTAAATCTTTTTAGTGGTAATAAGTATAACATCCTAAGCTATAATTATTTTTATCATGATACTCGTCTAATTGTATTTATTAAAAAAATATATATATTATATGACGGTAAAAAAACAACCTTACGCATTTTTATTACATTCTCTCTCTTCCTCCTTCACACTAGTTCACACACAGGAACAAGAGTGGGCATTTAGCATTTTACAGACAGAGAGCAAACCAAGAAAGTTGTTTTGATGTTTTATTATTCTTTTAGGGTTTTTAATATGCGTGTTCGGTTCTAGTCGTAAAGATAAATATACTGCGTGGAAAAATAGTTACTTATATGTACATGCATAGGTATCTAAAATAAAATACACACTTGCTACATAGCTATATATATTATGAACTTGCAAGTTGCCAGCTACTAGCTACTTGTTTTATTCACATTGTGCAAAAGGTAGTTATTTTTCTTGATTACATCTACGGCGCTCATATAATGTCTTAGATTCGACGTTTTCTAAAAATTAAAGTCATGTACAATTTTACGAAATCTCTGGGTACGTTTAGGTAATACACGATTATTTGACTGTTACAAGCTACAAATGCAAGAGATATGTCTTGGGTGTTTTAAAAATAGATAAAATACTGGAAATTCACTACACGATTAAAATATTTTAAGCAGAATTCACAGAAAATTTCCTTTTGCGTTTAACTCTTGGCTAAAATGAATATACTACTTATTGGAGAACGGTGATGTACAGGTCGCCGTTAGATGCTTTTCAGGGATTTAAAAAAATGCACCTTACAATTAAGGTAAAAAATCTTATTCAGCAGAATTTAACTTTTGTACAGTTTATTCCATTATCAATCGTTAATAGCAGAACAAATTTGCTTGTTGAAATGAAAGAAGATCCGATGCCAGGAGCCATCCTGAAATATACTCGTCATCATGGAGTATTGCCAACTACCTACAATGCCTATGCTTCCCATTCTCTGGTATTTTCTACTATATAAATTAGCTAAATAAGAAACGTTGAGTGAATCATGAAAGTACCTCAATTCGTTTCAAGATCTGGCCAACAATGCAATTTTTTTGGTCAAATAGTTTACAATAAAGTTTTGGACATCCGCATCATCTATATTTATATAAATACATGTATACGCGTATAGTTAATACATTATGCATGGACAATTTATAGGACAAGAACAGGTGAATGGTTGCACTTTTCCTACTCTGGAGGACTTCCACTTTGTTCTGAGGTTCTTTATCTTATCAAAGAAGCTAGATAAAGGTGAAGGAATGCACCTTTCTTTATAAACAACCCGTTTTCTACTTGTCACTCAAATGAAAGAATCTCTACAATGATGCATCTTCAAAGTTTCCCATCTACATACCTTTCTATTCTATTCCTTTCTTTTGTTGTCATTAAGAGCAGCAGTAACAATATAATGCAATGTTATTTATTATTTTGCAACAACATAACATGGAGCATTACAGAATACACTTTAATTTTTTTGTAGGAACCGTTTCCTACTCACAAGGCCATTTAGTCGTTTACTTTAGTCAATTATTTTTATGCCATGCAATAAATATTTTGTAATTTACTTCACAAACCCTAACTAATTCATCACATTGTAAATCCTCAGTAGGCACATTTCATTCCATATACATCAATTAGTTTTCTCAACTATGCACATAACATGTTCAAAAATACAGTATATTGAGAGTAATGAATATCTCTCAACATTCAAGTTGGGTTTAACATACTTACGAGTTATTCTCAAGTTTCCATTTAAAAAGACGTCCCTATGTACATACATTTATCAAATTCATGTAGAATCTAGCAAGAGGCTGGAAGCAAATAAGCAATTGAAGGGATTCAAATTTTATAACTACGTTGGAACATGTACATGGACCAATTTACAACGCATTCAATAACACGCAAATGAGGTACGCAGCTAGTAACATAAGAAAATGAAGAATGAATACCAAGATAAATGACTACTTATATGTATTCCAGTCCAGTGAGCAAAATGCGGTACGCATGGAAAACGTGTATATTTTTTTTGGTAGGGATGATGTGTAGGAAATCTTTCTTCACTTTTTTTTCGCAGCAGAGCGGTGCAGTGGGTACATATTCTATACAGCTCAATTCTAGGTATACAGAGAGATTTTTTACTGCGTAATACTCCCGAAATAGGTATAGAAGAATGGGATATAAGGAATAAAATGTTGTGAAATAAGAGAGAAGACATGGTCTGCTCTTGGCATTCCCCCTAAATAATCTATAAGAGTAAAGCCGCATATAGGGAAGGTTTTCACTCTTTTTCCAGTATAAAAAGGCTACGGAAAACCGTCCAATAATGCAATGCCGAAAATGTTAAAGGACGTAAGTAAACTTATACGCTTTATACCTTTAACGCAAGACACATACTAAATGTATGTGGGAAAGAGGGAGATATCCAAAGAATGTATATCTACGTAGTATAGTCAAGCATAATTTGGCATAGGGAGTGCCTGCTTCAATATACACATATTATATTATGTACATATAGGAATTACATCCCATATAAAAAGATGCATGCATAACATCTACCTTTTTCTTTAAAAAAAATTTGTGTGTGTAGTATAGTGTGGTGTTCTAAGGTTAGGTTTATATGCATATACATTACTCAATATATTCTATATAAGATGGATGCATATATACAACATGAGCAGCGCAGGAGGAAGATAACATGAAATCGTAGTTACTAGCAAGAACTCCAGCCAGTCATCCAGCATAGTAACATGCCTTATATGCGAGTTGAGAGTACAAAAGGAAAATGAGTGGAGCTGAAACCTAGAAAGAGAGAATGTTTTATCGTTTTATATCAAACTAATGCTGCACAATTGTTGAAAGTATGGTTTGATATAACTTTTCTCCTGCTGCTTCCTTTCCCTAAAAAATATTATCTCCACAAGCTACGACCACTACCACAATCAACCACTACCACCACCTCCACCACACAAGTTTAATCTTTAGGCTTCGCATACATGTACACATGTATGTATATATGCTTACTACGTATTGTTTATATAGCATATATAAGGTACATAGTTTTCATATATAGAGACGCTTAAAAAACTACGGATGCTGACAATACATAATACAATGCGATGTTTCATAGTTCCATGATACATGTTCCTGACAAAAAATAGTTAAGCTCGCGGCAGGATATTACTTTACTTGTACTGCTGCTCTGCTGTTATATATTATTGTGTTCATTCTGCTTATTCGTTTAAATATAGTTGATGAACTTGCTTATATAAACCATTTTCTATATAAAAAAAACTTCATGGAAGCCTGTTTCATATAATACTTGTCTGGAATAACCAGATACGCGCTATTCTAATGTCAGTCAACAACAGAACCATGTACTTTAAGTATATACTGGAGTAGTAATCAACGTTTTTTATAAGCTTACTTTTCAGTAATTTCGCTCTTTACTACTAACAGCCCCTCTTGTGTTGTTGTTGTTGTTGCTGTGTACATTCACATGTAAATACAAAAAAAAATGTTTTGCTCTTGCTACCACCGTTTCCCTCCTAAAGTTTAATCTATAAGTTTACGCAAGACGAGGATATTTTTATTCGTCTTTTCGTCTTATAAACACCCATATATCTACTTCCAACCAATTTTCCCACAACAAAAACAACATTTTTTATATGCCTACTATTTTACTTACTTAAAATATATCGTCCTTCGACAATAATAACCTTTATAATTCTATCAGAGATTTATGTTTTTAAAGGCAGGAGTAGGTAGGTGAAAATAAAGTCTTTACTTGTAAAAACGAGAAGTCTTTTAAAAGTTGTACCTACATTTTTATGAAATATGCAAAAATATGTAATGTAAATGTATGATACTAATAAAAGTTATGTAAATACACATACATACGTAAAAGTTAACGAGAAATGTACGAATTGAGTACAGTGACAACATTTCACCACACGCCTACTAACGACTTTATGGGATTTGAGATGTTTCCCTATTTTTAACTAAGCATAATGTAATATGTCATACATAAAAGTTAACGAGAAATGTACGAATTGAGTACAGTGACAACATTTCACCACACGCCTACTAACGACTTTATGGGATTTGAGATGTTTCCCTATTTTTAACTAAGCATAATGTAATATGACAAACATTCATCTCATATATCATTAAATATATTATGGCAATTAAAAATTTTGCGATTTTTTTAAATGTCCTTTTTATTACGCGTTATGTCAAACAGCAGTTATCGTTGAGTATAAAAGCATACCTTATACCAATACCTAATATTTACTTTGTGCAAATGCATACCTATATACGAGTTTTGCGGGCAGCATAAGTACGGACTAGTGCGTGGTTTGCAGTTGAGAGCTCCAACGTGTTCGTACGTATTCACGAGGCATTTGGTGGAGAATTTCAAAAAAATTTTTAGTGTAGAGTAAAGTAAAATGGTTTGAATATGGATTGTTACCCTTTTTAGCTTATTGTAATGATAAGAAAATTCTGCCATCAACTCATTGTCCCAAAGGGAGCGGGGGTGAGAATATGAGGTTTGAAATATTTGTTTTAGAAACACATTCTTTCTGGGGTGGAAAGAAATACCTTGAAGTGTATGACCCGCAACATTATTATTGTAATTGTTATAGCTTTTTAGTTATACTCAATATGAGCTTTTCGATAGTTATAAGATGATGTAGAGGCAGACACTTTAACCAATAATTTTGACTCCTGAAGCTGGGCATTGTAATAGGAGTAGAACTAGCCCCTAAACCCTTAGTTGTCAGTCACTTGAGCCAAGTTTGGTCGAAATTAGTCAAACGGTTTTACAGGTTATAGCACAGCCACATCAACATTTTGATGGATCCGGAATTTGAAATGTTTCATACCTCGATATTTAAAAAAAACTCGGTTTTTAAAAACCACAACGAATTTCTACGTGCTTATGATCTCGCCACTAGACGCTAACAAACACTTGTATAACGATTTAATTAAAGAATTGAAATTTAAGAATTTGACATTAAACGGAACAAGAAAGTTAGGATACATGTAGGTCTGTGTAAACGTACAGAACAAAATGCATACTTCCATTCCATAGAAGCAAAAAAAAACAGCAGTAGACATCATATCATACACATAAAACAAAGAAAAATGGAAAACATAAAGCCCAGTGCGTCATCTCATATATGCATGCATAACGAGACGTTAACGATCTGTTCTGCAACAAAGACGATGTCATTGACAAAGAAAAAAATCTACGATAATGACTGCCAATACCGCCATTGATCATAGTCATGATTCATGATGTATAATAATGATCTGTAGTTTATATTCCTTTTGTGCAGTGTAACTCGCTAAATTATTCTTACTGACAGGCTGACAGGCAATTATTGCCTTATTTCGGCAAACTACAACAATGAAACTCAGGTGTACTGACAAATGGTTTGTTTCTAACAAAGCACCATCTCACAAAATCCAAGTTCGCGATCTCATTGGCAAGACACATGAAAACTATTGTATTTGTAGATTACTTCACGTGATCATAATATGTATTTTCTACCAAACAACCATTCCAACCATACACACGCATAATCAAAACTTTAAATCGACACCAAGCATCATGGCACAGCATAAGCCGGCTAATATTTCAGTTTCAGAGTAAAATTTAAAAAAAAAAAAAAAAACAATATAACGAAATGGAAAATATAAAATACATATCAACAATAATTTGGAAATTGTGGGCATTTTCGAGAATGTTTTAACTGAGGTAATTAATTGTTGAAATGGCTTCTCTAGAACGTAAAAATCGTCTCACGAAAAAGTCAATTTAGTTTGTATTCACAAAAAATACATCTTCCTTCTGTTCTTGACTACATACATACGTACGTACATATTAACGTCCAGTGCTGAGGAGATACTATGTAGTTTTGTATATCTGTACATTGTACGTGGCGAAGGTTAAAAAAGGGTTTGCTGATAAAATATGTGGTTTTTAAAACAAATAAATTGTAAAATTTCCACTTGCTCTTTGTAAATACTTTCTTTGTATTCAAAGTCACAACCAAATATTATTATTAACATGACATCCTAAAACATCTCTTTACACGACATTGGCTTTCACTTTTTCTTCCAAACATTTACAAAAAAATACATGCTTAAAAAATTACGACTACATTCCAACGGATAATATATATACATTTATATACATTATCGATAACGCCATAGCTCTCATTGAACTATTCGATTAGCTTTGTAATATTTTTTTTCTCATTATTTTCTATTTGTCTAATTTGACATTTTAAACTTCTTACCATCTCTGTGATCGTAGCGGGTAGCTAACATTTTCGTATTATTATGTAATAGGCACTTATTTTCTGTCAGCACGATCACAAATTGAGAAGAAAAAATATAATCAGCAGAGCGCTGAGAGATCGCGGATATCACACAAGTTGTGTGTGGTAATGGAAAAACAGTGTTGTGTGCAAAGTATACACGTTTCTTTTTATCACATCATCAGCAGCAGCACTATCACATCACATGGGAGCAGCAGATATTTGTAGATAGACAGTAGAGTAGATTTACTCCGTCACACACACACACACACGTATAAACCACAAACATGCATGCATTGAGCATTTACCACTTCTTGCTTTCTTCTATGATTCTGAAATGCTGAGAGAGAGAGAGACCAAAACAGTGACACTTGTTTCTTTCTTCTTTCTCTTCTTGTCCAAAGATTCCTTTCCTGTTTCCTACTACAGCACTCGACTTCACAAAACCAGGGGAAATCAACACAGAATGATTGCAAGTTCATGTGGTACACTACATTGCCTTGAACACATTTCTTGAGAAAAAAAAGAAAGTACACACACAACACACACCACACGAGTGTGAGTGGCTGTTGCTTGCTCCTTGCTTCTGCTGTTGAAGCCGCTGCTTAATATTTACTTTTTTTCTTCTCACACCAACTAAACAACCTTATGAGAACAAAGTGAAAACTTTCTCTTTCAAACTTGATTATATATTTATAATAATAATAATAATAATAATATAGAGCTGATATGAATGAAAGCACAAGGAAAGTCAGCTGAGTGAGCAGCAATAGTATCCCGAAAAAGTGGATGATGATGATTATGTTGTGCAGAGTGCAGGTGTGCACTTCACAATGAGTAAAACAAAGTTGGATCACAGCAAGTGCGGGAAAATCCCTTTTTACTAATCCAAGTACACGAGAAAGTAAAAAATACCAAGTATGTATGTATATAGTTTTCTGAAGAAAATCCTTGAATGATTATTTATTGCCTTGTATTAAAACTACTGAAGGTCATGTAATAATAATAATAATAATACTTGTCACCGCACCACACTAATTGCTCATCAAACCCTTATTTCTCCTAACACACAATAACAACACACTAAATACTGTATTTAGCTACTAAATTTTATGAAAAAAATTAGACAAAAATCCGGGAAAATGTATAACAACAACAACAACACACCAAATGCATAACACACACGACCGGCAGTATTGAATAACTCTGAATGAATGAATGACTGAATGAAGATTAGGTATCCATCCTTTTTCCTCCTTCACTACTTCAGAGAGAGAGAGAGAGAGAGAAGTCCGTGTACTTTTAGGTTTCACCACCGTAAAATGTTCTATAGAATTTTATATAGATACATAATAATAATAGTATTACCTACATACATACATACTACTAAACTACTACAACTAGTAGTAGTAGTAGTACAAGTAGATACACGCTTTTAGAAAAGAGAGAGAGAGAGTCTCGCATTTTATTATTATTTCTTGTGTATGAATGTATATAATGTACACATGTAATGCATGCATGCGTGCATGAATGCATATTACATTAGACAAATGTATATAAAAGTAACACATTTTATATGAATTCCAATATATGTATGTATACCTATGTAGGTATAATATGCATGTACTTTTTTGTAAGGTACCTAAACTAAACATCACTGCCGCATGTACATCGTATTATTATTACAGTTGTAATACATATGTACTTTGCTCAGAGAGACTGCTAGTTCTTTTGAAACAACAACTACTACTACTATATTCATCGTATACAAACTATATAAAAACTATAAACATCATGTAATAGAAAACCTTCCCTTTCAAAGGCGAAAGAGGGAAAGAGAGAGAGAGAGACCGATATAGATATACCTATATTCTTACACGGGACTTATTTGACTTTAATACAGTTTAAATGGTTCGATATCCACTATTCGCCGTAATATGGCATCTAGCAGTAATAATATCTATCGCGCAAAAAGCCCTCAAGTTCTCTTTCAGCTCTTTTCCTATTGAATTATAAGACTTTTCTTTCTCTCTCCCTGATACTCTTCTTACGTGCGAGCTACATATATAAATACATGTACAGAGGTACATAGATATATAAATATACCAGCGTAATAATAAAGGAAAACATAGATATCAAGAGAAAAACTTGGAAACGCTCAAAGGAGGAAACTAAAGTAGTTGTGGTATAGTTGGTATAGCAGAAAAAGGTTTACACTTGATAGTTGGATAGGGACATATTATTATAAGTTATATAAGTATATAAAGCTCGCACATATAACAAAAAAAAAGAATGAAAAAGTGTTTCGTTGATAGAGCTTATATAATGTACATAACATTATTATAAAGCACACAAAACTACGCTAGTTTTGTTGTTATGTTAGATGGGCGACGGATGGATGAATAAGAAAGGGAGTGAGAGAGAGAGAAACATAGTATATAAAAGCCTTTTGTAGTTTTGTCGGTAATAGTCACTAGTAGTAATATTAGAGCATATTGTAAAAAAAAGTCAGGTCTTCAAGTTGGACCCTCTTTTCACTAAAGTAGTTGTAATGGTGTATAATATTATGCTAGTAAACCTGTACACATATTCAGATAATGCACAATGTGCTACATAATATAATATGTACTTATGTATATTACTTTGATGATGTACATACATACATTATTATTTTTATAACATCAAGTTGATGAGAACGATAGACGATAGAAATACGGTTTCACTTGTACATACATCTCTACAACCACTCAAATATACGGCATATCAACATAATGATTATACGCGCATACATAATAATAATGATGATAAATCCGGAGTACAGGAAAGTTCCTACAGTTTATTGTGTGCAGGGGTTGGTTGATAGAAAATAAAAATCGGTAAAAATTTCACCTGTGATCTTTAAGAACACCTGACACTCAAATCCCACAGGGCAACCATATTTTTAGTACAAGTATGCAGAAAGTACACATGCTACCAAATCTATCTACTATGAGTCTGTATTGTATAAATAAATAAATTTAAATCTCGGTAAATCTGGTCATGGTCAACAAATTTTGTCTTCAAAAACCAATATATACAACTACTAGACATCAATTTCACCATCTGAAGTTACGTCCAGAAATCTAGTACAAATGATCCATGCAGCTACACAGGTTTGGAATCATCAAAAATCTGGACAGACGTCATTTTGTCCCCACACATGAAAGAAAGTATGAAAGTCCTCACTCACGCTTGGGCAAAATAAAGCTTCACTATAATTTATCAAAACTATACGGCTTAAGGTTCGTTATATAATTTCTCTCCGCGTGGCAGCATAATTCGTTCTTCCTACTCTCAAATTCAAAAGAATGTGGTATAACTGTTATATATGCGAGCTGATGTATATATAGTACCATTGCCCATTAAAATCTTCCACTTTTTTATACCCTATTACTACTCCATGTTATAAATATATATAAGGATTCATAATAATACTAATCATAATAGACGGGGAGCGAGCTACAAGCAGTGCCTAGAGAACTTACAACATTTTAAACAACCAAATTATATGCACGCCTTATATTTTCCCTCAACTATACATATGTAAATGTGTACCTATTTATGTATATATATAAAAAAATCCAAGGTCTTTTGCTTTCATGGACACGGTCGGCGTGCAGAGAGTAGTAGTGGAGGTGTGACTGACTGAAGGAAGAGATGAAAATTTAAACGCAACTTTGAACTTGGAAATTTTCTTTTCAAGTTGTGCATTCACTCTTATATGTAAACAGCTTAGATTTTTTCCCTATACACTACTATGTACATATTCAGTACTTTAGTATAAAAATGTTTTTTTGGAATGCATAGGTAATATCCATTTAGGTATTATATTAAATATATGGATCTCTCTTACTCATTACTACATGCTATACTACAACCCTTCGTGTTAAACTTTTCTCTTTTGGGTTATGTATATGAGCTTGATAAATAATAAATGTTACCATTTCCTTTTCCCAGATATTTTTATCTCCTTTTGCCAAGCCTAGGTATTATGTTTATCTAATAGGTAATATAATACTTCGGATAGGTATTAGTTTCACGGAAGAAAAATACTATTTCTGATGTGATAATTGAGTGAAAATTTATTTTTACTGTTTATATCCATTTAATACTAATTCTGTAATTCTTTATCAAAAGAAACTATAAGAGAATT
>JAHZNC010004287.1:0-10443 GCA_027744095.1 Zhuqinia jingwanae | reverse complement strand
TTTTTTGTGATAATGACAGTTTTTATATGTACATTACATCGGGATATTCGAGCGGGTATCCTGGTATTTCATATTGTTGAATTAAGTCATGGGTGAAAGTAATAATGAAATGAATGAGAACGCATTCCAAGTTGGAATTTCCAACTACTTCATAACAAACACATAACCATTTTTCGACTATTCGAGATTTTGGAACGAAATTTTTCCCATTTTCATTAATTGTTCAATACTCTTTCTCAAGAATGCTACTCTTTCTCGTATTCCGCTCTACGACGACACCTTCTTTGGGATTCTGATTTTATAAGCCGTCTTCTCCAATAAAACCGGCACAAAAGTATTTTCTATTGAAAAGTGAATCAATATATACCCATTCAGTGAATGCCACAGTCAAATTCCTTTTAACGGTTTGGTCTGTTCTTATAGTGAATGTCCTCACCAAACACCCACTCTTCTTTGCAGGATACAATGGTATTACAGAAAGCAATATTATTGCTTTTGTTTGTAACGCAGCCGGGTATAAACCGAACGAGCCGAAGTTATTATGTGACGCGCTTATTAAAAATTATTGAGAAACCCCGTGTCTGTAACACCGTCCTATCCTACCGCATCGGGCGAAGGTGGTGAAACAATTTTTAAATTGCAGCAGAAATTGGTCTAGATCTGCAAAATTTCGTATACTACACTCTATAAGTACTCTACACACTGGATATATTTATATAGACATTTTAATTGGCAAATTACACAACCTGTGCTCTACTTCATAGCATCTTTACTAAAGTCACTGGATTCTTATTAAATAATATTATGTTACGTGTGTTATCTTGCCTTCAGTTTGGTTTATCCAGCAGCAGCTCATCCAGTGAAAGGCTTCTCATATGAATTTGCAATTACTCCTCTTACACATACAGTAGAGAGATGTGACATTTAGCATAATGGCTATTGCTGTGTGTTGGTTGTAGGTTATACAGTCTTGAAGAATGGAAAGCGAAAGTTTCGCTGAAACGTGGAATGGAAACTCATACCATGCTTGATATTGATATTATATTTGTACCTAAATATACTAGCCAGCGAGGAAGTGTGTGGACAAGCAGGCATTACTATTCTTAAGAGAACACATTTCATGTATAAAAAGCGAAGAAAGGGGATCAAACAGCGAATACATATATGTATATTATACGTGTATGACCATTAAGATATTTGCTAAGAAGCTTATAAAAATTCTAGATAAAAGATAATGGTTATCGCAGTTGGTGTAGTTGTAGATATATTTATAAACTTTAACGGATAGTTTTTTTTCGGGTCGGTGTGCTTTTTTTTTGCACTATCACTATACTACTGTTCTTTTGTGTCATGTATGCTACCGCTCGACTCGTCTAGAAATAGTAAACGATCTGCTCCTTCGCATCTCTTGCACACACACAGCACGCAATATTGTTGTTACACTTTGCTCACTCTTAGTCGCAGATGTAGGTGATATTGCATCAGAACCATACGAAAGAAAGACATGGTTATATTCATCATTTTTGGAACATGCCCAAGAAAAATGCACACTTTGGAGTGGAGTTATATACTTATGGATTTTGTAGTACGAGAAGTTTATTCTAATGCAGTCATCATCAAGGAATATTATACATATGTATATGCTCAAATACAAAAGATATAACACTCTTATATGGTCGTCCCTAATCACTCTACATTTTAGCATTATGCCTCCACATTCCACACATTACGCTTTCATTTTGTACCAAGATGTGTGTAAGCCAATGGGATAATGGCATCTTGTCCTTCTCTCCATAGGAAAAACAGAGAAGATGTCTAGTGAGAAACGAGAAGTCTCGCCAGAAGCATCGCCATTGAAAGGTCCTGCTCCTAAAGCGATTCCTGAAGATACAAGTGACGTAGTTTTTGAAGACGGAATACCATTAAGTCCAATGGCTGGAGATCAGTCTGTACAATTTATTTCTGGCACGCCAGCAAATGGCGACGCCAAAGTGGAAATCGGGGATTCCGGGGTCCCACCAACTTTTGTTGGACTTGGGAAGGAAGAACTTATGAAATATGCGAATGATCCATTTTGGGTCAGGTTGAGATGGCTTTTGTTCATTCTGTTTTGGGTTTTGTGGATTGGCATGTTGGTTGGTGCAGTTGTGATTATCGTGCTTGCTCCACGGTGCGCTGAAAAGAAAATTGTTGCAGAGACGTACTACCAACTTAAAGCCTCGGATTTGATCAAGGATAGCAAAAGTAATTAAAAAAATGATTACTCTATTTCATTATACAGTTTGACAAAAAAAAATTCATGGGATTTATAAAACGTTTATTTGTATAGTTGATGAAAATACAGATGCTCTGAAAGACTTGGGGATACAAAACATCATCATCAGTGAAGCCCTCCAACATGATATCGGTAATCCCGAGGCAGTCACAAATTTTGAGAACTTTCAAGTTGATAATGTTGACTTGCTTGATAAGGCTATTGAGAACTTGCGAACACATGGTAAATTATCATCACCAAAAATTAATCTCATGCATCTTAATTGCTTGATGTTTACTCAATTTAAACATGAAATATTAAATTTTGTGGTGCATAGGAATAAAGATACTTTTGCAAATTGTTCCTAACCATTCCGGCACGAGCCATGAGTGGTTCAATAATAACTCAACAAATGATTGGTACGTACGAGAGCCCTTCGAAAAGGTTAGAACCTCTCCTTGGGTAATGCAAGATAACTCCACCAATGCCTGGACGCCGGATACCCGACCTGGTTTTGAGGATAGTGCTTACCTTCAGCAGTTCTCCGGAAAAGTTGCAGATCTAAACTTTAAAAATGACGCTGTTGTTGACGAATTTAAGGTACATTATACAATTAGGCAGATTTTTCACATATGACCTTTTTTAAATTTCACATGAGTTGAGAACTTGAGTTACTTGTCATTTCTATTTTTGAATTGTTAATTATATAAAACATATTGAATTTTTTGAATTTTTGTAGCGAGTCCTCAAGGGTTGGACACAAAAGAAGATTGATGGGTTTGCAATTGGAAAGGCCTCGTTTTTGGTAGAAAATCTGACAGATTTGATGGCGAGAAAGGGTCAGATCAATCAACCGGAAAATATTGTAGTTGTTTCTCGGATTGTGGGAATGTAAGCTTTAGCTTAAATTAATATTTTTGTATAGGTAACATGATTCTTGAGATGTAATATATAAAAGTATATTTGTAACCATTTTGTTGTAACCTTTTCTAGTTCCGCAAAAGGGCCCAACTTGGTGGAGTTGAATGATGCATCCAATGATACTATTAACCAATACACGGCAAAGGGTTTTGTACCTCTCATAAAATCAATTGATACATCTAGTGTTGATAAAATTCGGGACGGACTGGAGTCTCTTATAAGTAATCCGCATGCAGTTATAAATGTAAGAAACAAGCTTGATTGGTTAGCTTGAAAGTTTTGTTAAATTATTACGTTAATTAATATTATCCACTCTATGATTGAGCATTTTGTACATATTTTTTNTTTTGTTAAATTATTACGTTAATTAATATTATCCACTCTATGATTGAGCATTTTGTACATATTTTTTAATGTATTTTGTGTGTATTTATAGCTGTCAAAACAATCAAAGTCTCCAGACAAAGATCGCCTTCTCAACTTGTTTGCTAGTGCAGCAGGATCTCATTCTCTTATTAGCCACGACGCCTCAAAAGGTACAAAATAATTAACCAATCACTGCTACTACTTATTTGATGATGAACTGTATAAATTAAATTGTTGTGTTTCTTAAGATTCCACCGACTTCATAAAGAAGCTGCTAGCTTTCCAGAAAGCTAATCCAAGGGGAAAATCTTCAACAGTTAATTTTACCACAACTTCAAATATTGTGGCTGCATTAAGGTACTGATACAATGAATGTAAACAAGTATAATTACATACCTATATATCACATAAGACATCAACATTTTATTTAACGGTTGGATTTTTCTCGTAGATCTGATAGCGACGATGAGCATCTAATTATTGCCAATGTGGGGCCCGGCCCAGAAAGCTTTAGCCCTATCTCATCCGGCTTAACCCAAATTGTCAAAGGAGATGTGGTTCTTGTCACCCCCAACGCACAACAGAAAATTGGGTAAAAATGCATATATTCACTTATTCAATCAAAAATCCATTATTTGAAGAAAAAAAACATAACTGGTCTGATTTTTTAATATTGGTTTAGGGATAAAATGCAAGACACCATCAGCATCAGTCCGCAGAGTGGTGTAGTTATTAAACTGGAGAAACAACCAGTGGAATCCTAACGTGCTTAATATGTTTCAAACCACCTTCCCTGGAAATACCCAATTGAAAATGCTGACAAGTGACATCAATGCAAAAAATTTACACATAGTTATCGATTGAAAATTTACTCTTATTATGACTAACCACCTATTGCATGGAGCATATAAGTAGTTACAATTAGAACATTTAGATTAAACATAATAAATAATATTCATTCTCTTACAAATTATATGGTTTTGGAAACTTTACCATACAGAAAGTGTCAAATTTCTTGTTCATGTTGAGATATTTGCAAATAGTATACTTACGCAAATTGCAATTTTAAATTGAAGTAATTACCCTACAATGTAAATCGAAATAGGTATTCCTGTCATAATAAACATGCATTACAATAATGTGTCATTATTTTGAAAAATATATTATAATAAATCTTTTCGGAGCACTACATTTATGTATATCAAATCAATCATATTTGAGTGGCATCATCATCAAGACAAAATAAGGCAACACAAATTTCTTTAAAATATAATATGGTGGATAAGTTTGGAAACCCCCTCTGTGAATTTTAATTATTTTCATGGATCAATTATCATGAAAACGATTTGAAAATTCCAAGCCTTTTTCGCTGGTGACTGTGTACTATCGCTCTTTCACTTGAAGACAAATTTTGGAAATGTACAAAATAATCTAGTTCAAGATAGCTGACTAAATTTAATTAAGAGATTAAACATTTCTTTACTAAATACTGTAGTTATACTATTTGATTCGCAAGTTGGTTGGTAAGTACTCTGGTACAAAATAGAATGCAAAATAATATGTATGTTGAAACAGAAAAGCACATACATATAATACATATACGCTAAATGCTATTAATGTATTCCAACAAAGATAAGTTACTCAATGATACGGGGAAAGACGCAACGACATAATTTGGCACCAACTTTGTATTCAGAAATCTGTACGGCTTGTTTTTGTTTATTGTGCTGTCTCATCTAGGTAGATAGGGAGTACTTAAAAGAGTGTCAAAGAAGTCACTTTTTTTTGACCAGTTCTAGTTTATTAATCGGACATTTTTAAAATCGGTATTTTGCGAATTAGAAAGAGATTCTATTATGGCAGATGCTCCAATGGACGTTGACGATGAAGTAGAAGCCCCTTCCTCATCCACATCAAAAGGAGATAAGAAGCGATTTGAAGTCAAGAAGGTAAAATTTATCAGATAATCAGATTAATATAGATAACTTTTATTATTTAAATAGGTACTCGTAAGAAATCGTTTTAGTTTATTAATGGTGCTTATTATTTTGTAACATTTTTTCGTGCGTAAGTTTGTTCAAATTTTTTCTTAGGATGATTACATAAGTATTTAAAAACTACATAATTTGTAAGTACGTAATTATAATGGGGAATGTACGATTTGATTTCTCTAGCACGCATTCCATTTTCATTGCATTTCCCGATGGCTGAAGACTCGACAAGTATGCCCCTTGGATAACCGTGAATGGGAGTTCCAGAAGTACGGACATTAGAGAAGGAACATGCAACATCTTTTCGGATTCACTTTACTGCGTCACTTTTCTATAACGTATAATATAGCATCGATAATGATCATCTAATGTTTTTGGCTACGTATTCACAAAGTTTAAATTTCTTGTCATGTGAAGAGTTTCCCTGTACGATCTGTGTATAATGAATGAATGATGAATTAAATTAAAAATGAAGATCTTGATGCGGTTGTATTTTATAAGGATACTAACGGTTTTAAAATAAAATTACTTGTACTTATAATTTAGTATGGCATTAATATGATTTAATCAAATATTCATGATTCATGAATGCTAAATGTAGGTTTGTAGAATGTAATCGATGGAATAATTCCAATAAATGTTTTGTAAAAAAGTAACACTGCATTGTCATGTTGTTGCTGTCAAATGTGCATAAGCAAAGCAAGTATGAAAATAAATAATTTGTCAAAAATTAACTAATTAATGTTCCAACGAGATTTATTAAGTTATAATTAACTTCATTTTGTGTTGGAACATATCAACAATAAGTCAAATAAACAAATAAAACAATGTCAAGCCATTTTTTGGTATTTCATAATAACAGCATCACTGGTATAAAACAGCACATATAGCTAAAATCGGAGACATTCAAAAACATCACATAATGAATAAAAGTTTTAAAACAAACAAATATTAGCCATTAATATATAACAGGCATAGACGAGTGACATTAATAAGAATCTTTTTTAAATAGTAACAAGAAGGACGTGTGCTGTGGTCAACATTTCTTAATAATAATCATAAACGTTTAAGACAGGATTAGTCACATAATAAAAGTACAGAATTAATTAAAGTGGTCTTAGCCATAAAAGCCTTTTGAAAAATGGAATCGTTTCCTGAATCCGTAACCACCAAAGCCGAGCCCCCCACCGAATCGAGAATATCCGCCTCTTCCGTAGAGTCCTCCATAGTATGGTGACCGAGCATGTCCTCTAACGCCATTTCCAAAACCTGGCACTCCGTAAGCTGTGGCAGGTGGTTCAGGTGTCTCCACCGGTGGTTCATACGTATCTACAGGAGTTGGTAGTTCATACGTGTCTACAGGAGTTGGTGGTTCATACGTATCTACAGGAGTTGGTGGTTCATACGTATCTACAGGAGTTGGTGGTTCATACGTGTCTACAGGCGTTGGTGGTTCATAGACAGTTGGAGGCTCATAGACAGTTGGAGGCTCATAGACAGTTGGGGGCTCATAGACAGTTGGAGGTTCGTAAACAACTGGTGGTGTTGGTGGGGGCTCATAGACAGTTGGAGGCTCGTAAACAACTGCTGGTGGAGTTGGTTGCTCATAGACAGTTGGAGGTTCGTAAACAACTGCTGGTGGTGGTGGGGGCTCATAAATTGGAATTACAATGGTTGTTGGGCCCTGCAAAATCAGATAATAATTACAGATCACCATTTGGAATCGATTTCAACCTTCCTTCGTATATTTCAAGAGCAATATTATGTAAAACTTAATTTACCGTTGGTGGAGATGGTTTGTGATCAAGACACCGAACAGATCCCAATCCAAGGCAAGGCCCAATCACACCATAATTTTGTATGTCATAAGGGTCGCTTCCATAGGGCCTGACGCAGTATTCGTCTGGTACACATGGAGCCAGTGGTTTAAACATGTCCTTGAAAAAGTAAGGTAACAGGAAAAAAATTTAAAAAATTCAACAACTGGAACATTATATTACAACAAAAACCAGGTAGTTTACTTACAATTGGACCGGGCCAAGGGTCATCCAAACAGCATAGATCGTATGCATTTCCACACACCACGTCATTTTTCAAAACACGCAACAGCGCGGCCATCCCTGCTACTACCTGTGGAGCACATCGCCCCTTTGGTTGACAGCCGCAGTTAGCATAGCCGTTTGGCGTTGTAGGTGGCGGTGGTGGGGGGATATAGTACCCCGGTCCTCGGCCTATAGTTTCAGGAGCTCCATCTGAAGAGGAAAATACATGAACCGCCTCCAAAACTCCAGGACTTGAAGCATCGCTATGAACATGACTATGAGCATGTGCATGTTCCCCATGAAGCTCAGGATGATATTGACCAGTTATGTCTCGTAAAATTCGGGCTAATGCCACATCTTCATCTGTATCGTCAACAGGAGTCGACCCCGTGAAATGAAGTATAACATAAAAGTAGAAATACTTGTGGAGCTTCATGTCAAGGCTCTGAAAAGTAATAAAAAGTATTATTTCATTAAAATTAACTGGACACAAAGTGATTTATTTAAAAAATGATATTTATCCACACAAACCAATTTTATATTTGTACGTACCCCTTAAAATTGCCGACCGTAAAGTTTCGTGTGCATAAAAGTTTAATTAAATGTTACTACAAAACAGTGCGAGACTCTATAAAAATTCTGTATTCCTGTCCTTCTTTTTGTTACGTATGTCAACTTGGACTGACGAACAAATGAAGACTGAACGACCAAAGTGGCGTTTGCTACCAAATTTGTTACAAGGATCAAGGAGTCGTAGTAAAAATTATAGTAGAGTACAGTTTTTTACATATTTAAGAGATCTACAGACTATGTAATATGTATATATAGATGTACATTGCAGTACAATATCTTCTCCCCCGTTGATTAGTAGCATAAATATTTTTTGATTAGTATAAGCATAAACATTGTAATGACAATAGTAAGACACAGAAAATATATATATATATATATATACGATATTAAATGTAGCGTGTAATGTATATTCGTTTCTTTCTCTCAACTGTAAAATCCGTAATTTAAATCAATGTTACGACCCGTGCATCTAAATCCCATCTAACTAAAGAAATGACTATTTTTCCTACAGCACTTAGTTGAAATAGTTAATTTGCATTATCGTTCCGGTTGTCGTTACTCAAATTTCCTTCTTGACTAGCTTCTTCTTTGCATTGATTTTCGTTTTGCTGACTGGGGCCCGGATCACCGCATGAAGGTTGTGATAGTGGCGATGTGGAACCACTTTGATCAACATCAGCATTATCAGCTCCTGCTGCGTTGGGGTCAACAACATTCCCATCTGGACCAGGGAAAGAGGCTGTTTCATCTGTTGCATGTTGATTGGCTGATGATGCGCTCCGGCACTGAGGTTGTGACTGTCGACTAGAATGAGAATTGCTGTAATAACGGTGTCTTGACCCGTGATGATGTTGAGATCGACTATGATGACTCTGAGGAGGATGCCGACGAGCAAAACTAGGAGACGTTGATGCAGATGAGGCTGTGGATGAGGGAGGTGAATCTGATACAAGCATGTAACTGGGACAGCTAAGTAATTCTTCAGGTGTGGAGAATACTCTACGACTTTTTAAAATAATTTCAGCTTAATTCTCGTTGAACATTTTTGAAAAGGAACAGTTGAAAAGAAAATACGCAGGATTATTTACCTTGGTCGAGACCACATTGTTATGTCATACACTTCCATTTGCAACTCGGGACTAAGTTCTTCAAAAAGTTCTTTAGCCATGATTTCAGGATTTGCAGCTATATATTCCATTGCTGCAGCCTACAAATGAGACATACAAGACAAATTTACATAAATAGGTACCTAAACGGTAAATTGGTAATGCAGCAGTCACAGATAAACAAGATGAATTACCCTAAGACTTCTTGCATTGAACTGATCTGCCATGCTGAGAAGGAATATCACCGAGTTCTCATCTAAATGTCTTATCGCAAGCTCTTGTTCGCAGTACAATTTCAAAGTATCCACTTCGTATCTGTAAAGAATTATTTTCGATAATACTTCTTCCAAACATGTAATTATTATATTCTAGTATGTTGTGCATGCCATCAGCTTAATACCTGTCTGCTAAAGCTATCAGGTCCGTTAAAATTTCTAAGCTCACGTCGGATCCAGTTTGTCCTGTGTAAATGAATCTCATAAATAGTTGAAACACCTGCGAAGAGCAGTCATGTATGACGATACGCCTGTAAAAAAAATAGGACAGGGAAAAATGTAAATTAATTGTCTGCATCTCAACAACAATTAAATAAAAAAAGGTCATTGTCATTACTATAAAACATTAAGTGAATCATTTCGGCATTACTTTTGTATGGACTCTTTCATCCCAGATAAAAGTGCCCTACGAAACCAATCGCATCTAGCAGCAACAATCACCCGATGAGCAGGAAATTCTTGCTTTTCTCCCTCTGAAATAAAATAGCATATCATTATGCTGATGAAACACAAAAGGAAGGCACATTTCTGCCTTCCAGTACAAATTATTGTCCACCTTACCGTATTCTATTTCAAAGATCATATCGGAATGTGCTTTGGAATTGAACAATGTCACAGCATTAGCTGCAAGTATATTATCCTTGGATTTTTTAGGCGTACACAAGTTTTCAACCAAATTCAGCTGAAATATGGAAATTATATGTAATTAGATTATGTATAATATTAAATACAAAATAAATTCTTTGCTCTTACATCTGCATTTTCATAGGCTGAGGTTGAACTGCAATTGTTCGACGATAAGTTGCACTTATTTTTCTGAGATCCAGGGGAATACACTGGAGTGCACGAAAAATATTCTTCTGAAAATGATGAATTTGATGAGGCGCATGAAGAGCTACCTGATGAGCTTAAAGC
>JAHZNC010004286.1:0-26426 GCA_027744095.1 Zhuqinia jingwanae | reverse complement strand
GTAGTAAAAACAGTACAACAAACAGAGAGAATCTGTTTTTTATTTCACAGAGTACGCATTGGAAGCAGTCACAATCTTTATTTTTTGCCATGATCATCATATCATCGAGGAGAAAGCACACTGAACTTTCTACCGTCGCAAATCAAGATCTCAATGACTATTATTCATACGGAATCGTTTCATGCAACAAATGAATGTATTTCTTATACAGTACATGTCAAAGCTTTATGTAACACTACTAGTTGACTTAACTTAAAGAATGCTTCGATGAGATTCATAGGTTTCTACCTACCTATATATTCACTTACCGTACAATATATTATGCATAATAATATGCGTAACAATATTGAATATGTGTGTAGTGTGTGGACATACCACTTTTTTTAAGTACCTCTATACCTACTTATCGAAATATCTTTGCAATAATAAAAATGTATTCAAAAGTGTTTTTGTTTTGCTTTTATAGTACAATATATTATTATGGTATAGTAGGTATATATATGTGTGATATCAAGTGTATTTATTTACGATGATATACATAATCAACGTCAGTCAATATACCAACGTTGTGTATATATATGATCACGGAACTAATAAGTGCATTCTACTAGTTAAAATGACTATAATAATATATACCTATTTTATGAACGTGCATGAAAGTGCAATTAGATATATATATCCTGCATGCATTTTCAACAACAAGTACATAAAAAAGNATATCCTGCATGCATTTTCAACAACAAGTACATAAAAAAGGGATATATGAAAAAGTGTAAAGCACATGCAAAAAACAGAGCCTTTAAAGCTCGACAGTTATAATCGACCTTGGTGTATTAATCAGGGTATATTATATGATGAAGTAAATATATAATATATGTATGTAAAAAAATGTATCAAATATATCTTCCACGCATCGTCCTTCAATGCGGCGATAGTGATAAAGCAAAGGGCTGACTCATTCATATATGTAAATATGTCACTATTATTATATTGTTTATAATCTTCATCAATAACTTACAAAAATGTATAACAAACATGCAAATAGGATCAGTTATTTTTTATTTGTCATTTGTACAGTACAAACCATACAAAAATGAAAATGTTATTAAATTCTGTCTTTCTTCTACTTGAACTGATCCCACCTGGACTATATATGAATTGGTTCCTCATTCATTATTTTACTTTTTATGATGATGATGATGAGACTCGGTACAAAATTGTGATACAAATACATATTTATAATACGGATACACAAAGAATGGTCACAAAAAGTGTTAAAGGTGAAAAATTGTAGTATATATGTACATATTTTGGAAAGATATACTTTTAATGAAAAATTAATAATAATTATATTATTATTCTTGTATTTTTTTATTCAGTTAAAATATAAAGAATCAAGGCACTTGGCACCTGGCACGACAACATTTTTTAATGCAAAAGAGACAAGAAATCACATAACAAGTAATGGGATGATAATTTTGTTATGTGTACGGAAGCATGTCTCCCCTTTCCTTCAATTTGTGAAGATTCTACCTGAATTTTCACTCCAATGGGATTAATATGGCCTGCATTGATAAAATAGAGCGTTGCTGTTTCCTCTACTAATTTTGAGTCATTTTGGTAGAGATCGCAATCTTCAAATAATGTAATTTTTTCATAAGAGCCTTGTATAGCACACCGACCCAAGTCAAGAGACGACTTTCTTTATGTAAGCTAGATTACATGCATTTATGTATGTATTTATACAGGTATGTTCTTCGTTTGCCTCAGCTTTCCATTACTTCTAATCTAATAATAATAACAATTATTGTTCTACAGGTAAAAAGTAACTATCCATACATTTTAACCGACCTTTTGCATCTTCAGTGGCGGGGGGCCATCATGTTGATGATTGTTGATTGGGTTTGTAGATGTAGCCAAAGGAAGTGGATCTGCACTCTGAAAGTAATTGGCAATGATTTCTGATGACTGGAGTAAAGCAATCTTTGGTATTCCCTTGCTATCGCTGCAAATACTGCTGAAGCTTCCACTGTCTCGGCGCTGCTGAATGGAGGCAGGGACCGGAACCGGAACACTCGTCATTGTAACAGCTTTAAGGTTGTTTTTGGTACAACTGTTTGGAGAGCTGTTGGTGGGTTTACTTTGAGTAACTGGTGAGGGGGCTGCAGTTACTACAGATGACGTAACGGCTGATGATGAAAGCGTGGGTGGCGGTGGTGGGGCAGATGGCAAATCTCTGATTTTCCTGCTTGTTTGGTAACGTCTCTCTACAAATACCTTCTTCTCGATCATCATTTGCTCCTCTCTGTTTAGGATTTTGGTCTCTTCAGGGCTTTTGTTGAAAGAATATGGATCCTGACATTTGTTCTTCATCCAAGCGACAATTTCTATTTTTAAAAAAGTGAAGTTAAAAGGCAACAAATTAATTTTTTGAATTTCAATAAAATCCTTCATTCTTGACTATTATGTGGCAGCAATTTAAACGCGAGTATTTAAAAGTGAATTGTACGTACTGAATATTGCATGTCTTTTCTCAGGGCAGAGTTGCCTTGTTCCATTTCTACCATTCAATGTACAATTCTTTATTTCCTCGGAACTAAACAATGCATTAAAGAGTGTTCCAGCAGCGTGAATGATGTCATTTTGCAGAAATGCTTTAGCCCATATTTCCCTTGATATTTCATACCCATCGACCACCTTTGAATAAAAACAGTTAGTAAAATTTAACTTTTATTTAATAAACATTTGTCGTGGAAAAGAGACCATGACTTATTACAAATTGACTCTTTCACTAAAGAAGTTTTAAAACTTACAATATTTGGAAGTCCCTCGACAGATGGACAAATCACGAAATCCGAAGAATTGCTAGCAGATGACGAAACTCTTGAACTGCGAGACTGACCTTTGGTTGTACTTTGTGAGCGACGTCTTGCCCTAGACTTTGTTGGCGATTTGCCATCCGACGGTGGTGTCGCTACTGGTAATGACTTCCCTTCTCCTCTGCCAGGAGGACTCGGCAAAAGTTTTGTGGTAGTGGGAGCAGGCGGGGCCACCGGGGCTAATGTACTGAATGTTGCCAGTCCGTTCGCATTTTCGATACTTGTTCGAGGTACCTTTAACAACTGAATATTATTCCAAGTAACTGGTGTAACAGTGCCTCCATTTTGAGCTACGACAGTGCTTGGCTCAATTTTCACCAATGGACTGGAACTCGTAGTGACCATTGGCAATGGAATGACTCTTCCATTAGGAGCCGGAATAATGGTAAATGAAGGTGACATCACTGTGCCATTAGTTCCATTTGTCGAGGATGCTGCTGTTGCAGGAATTTGATAGAAAATAGTTGAGATCATCGGTGACGATGAAGAAACAGCAGGCTGAATGCTAACAGGCGATGCAACAGTGGTGATTGAGCTTTTCTGTGCAACAGAAACATTTGGGGCAATTGAAGATGCTAATCGGATTGTCGATTGCTGATTGTTGAAGGTGAGACCATTGTGGGTGGACCCCAGCTCGCGAACATACTGATTTTGATGACCAGAACCATTTGATAGTAGTGATACGGACGAAGGATTTATTCTTTGTTGCAAAAAGGATTGTTGATGATGGAACTGACTTGGACTTGGTCTTGATTCCTCATTTGTAGGTAAGATTGGTTCTGCCTTAACAATTACAGACCGATTTGGATGGTTGTGCTGTTGTTGCTGATGAGGTTGTAATGCCTTAACATATGCAACAGATAATGGTTCGGGTTGCTTTTTCCTAAACATTGAAAATAATATGCTGATTTTAGTATGCATGCTATACATCTGATTGAACCTAATTACATCCCATGAATTCTTTTGCATTTGCATGAAAATGAAAACCCATACTACAGGATGCATGTTACCTTTAGAAAATATTGCATTAATATTAATTAGGCATGAACAACTTACACAACAGCTCGGTATGGGGACTGGCTCACAAATGCTTCACCCAAGCTGAGAAGTGCTTTCACCGCGTTGCTCTCCAGCTCATTGAGCCGTTCTTCCAATTTCATTGGCATCTCGACTGCTGGTACACTGACAATTGATGCTGAAGATGATGATGACCTTCTCCCAAGCGAACAAAAGGATGCACCCAGTGCCACTGGATTTTCTATATAAAATCAACAAATAATTATATGTGACACATGAGATAATCGTCGAATATATTTTCAAATGTAAATACGTGCATAGAAAAAAGCGCACACCATAATTTTAATGTTAACTTCAATTGACATGAACAGAAAGCATAAACTTACTGGTCGACTTGTATTATTAGTGACAAAAAGATACAACGTTTAAGTTTGTCAATTAACAATAACACCACAAAAAACCAATACGAGACAAACTTGCATAAATGTTAAAACGCATGTTTTGATTTGACTTACCGGACTTAATGAATTGCCTTTGCGTAATCATTCTCCCACGACTATTAAACTGTGATCACTTACTAAGCATCATGTGTTTATCAACATAACTCTAATGAATTAATTAGCATGGCACATCAAAAACTTCACTCTCTTGACTTGACTCTTCTTCATTCAACATTCAACTCGATCTTCATACAACAAATATATCACCTTCAAAAGAAATTAACGAGCGACCATGCACACCACTTTAAACTATTTGTTGTACTCTCGTCTTCTCTATAAAAAAAATACACACACACACAGAGCGTCACTTGGTTTGCTCACTTTCTTGTTCGAGTCTGTTAGTTTTATACATGCTTATTTGCAGCCGTATATAGTAATTGTAATGCGAAAAAGTGACGATAAACTTGTTGGATTCTTCTTTTCATCATCGCACATGAAAAACTTTAGTAACAACAATGAATGCTATCTTTTATTACTTTATCTATAACAAAAACAGTTTGAGCATTGCAGTGGTGCTATTGCTGCTGGTAGTAGTAGTATCCTCCTGATCCTTACAACGTCAGTATTAACATTAGTCTCGTTGTTGTTCCTTGTCCTCATTTTTATCTTTGTCCACTCCTCATAGTAGTCATCATTATCCTCTGTGTCTGATGAACAGACGTACTACTCGACTCAAATAGTATCTTGGTACTGAACAGTGAACGCAGCACACCAACGCTTACTTATACTTTACTTTTTTTTAGCGTGCACAAAACACAACAGACAGATCAGAATTGAGACAACAAGACCTCCTCTGCTTGCCCCGTGTCGGTATTTGGTGTGCTCTCTTGGTGCTTTTGCTGCTCTTTTCTAAAATATATATTTTTTTATTGCAATGCCACCACTGAACACATTTCATCCATCCATCTCTCTCTCATCATTTTCAATTCTTTAGAGTTCCTTCTGCTGAACCATTTTATGCATTAAGGTACATAACATATAGGTATATAATATACTGGCTTGCTGCTGCTGCTGCTGATGCACCAATCCACTCTCTTACACACAAAAACAGCAACCACGCATTGGAATAACGTACACGAGTTTCTTATTTACTACCATTTACCAACACAACACGAAAGTATATTAATATATATGTAGTATCATACATGTACGCAACACACACAATGCGATTGTCGGTGATGATGATAATGAAGATGATGATACAAGCAGAAAAAAAAGAAGCTTTAAGAAGAGAGAGATGTGAGCTTACTTAAAACTTACACAAAAGTGGAGAGTAATAGTGCGTCTTTTTCTGAAAGTTAATCAGAGGAGGAGGACGATCACCGTAAGAAAAGCATTTCACTTTTCATGAAAATAGTAGATTGAATTGGATGATGAGTTTTTATAGGTATATATTATTATGTATGTAATTTTTGAACGATGTGATGAGCCACAGCACTACACTGTAAAAGTCTTGTAAAACTGATGATGATATGACGTTGATGTTTACTCTATGTGACGAAAATGGCCAATGCCAAGTTGAAAGGAAATGAGATATTTCAAAAATTCTATATAGAGGCAACTGGCAACTACACTATATAAGGTAGAAAGTCTTTTGTAACACACTTTTTGTGTATGAAATGGTACTTTCATGGATAAGGCAGAAGAATGTCAACAACGAAGTGACTGGATAAGAATGAAATCCGCGGATGGAGCCTGGGACTGCAGATCATTATAAACCAACAACAACGCTGGATATTAGGTTGATGTGTGTGTGTGGGATCGGATGAATTTAAGACGATTGGAGAAGAGCAGAGTATACGAACGAAATTTCATGATTTTTTTGTATTACATGCATTATTATTATGATATGATGCATTGTGCCACTGCACTAGTATGTATATATTTTTTTACGAATGAAAATATTGTTACGTGTCTGTGTGTGTATCTTTTATTTACGACATGCTCAAAAGAACGATCAACAAACGGTATGCTTCATGGTTTCACATAATATGTTTTTGTGTTATCCATTCATTTATAAGCCAAAGCTACTACATAGGAAGTAAATATAGCGTCAGCAGCAGCAGCGTGCGAGTAGTGGGTAACCAAAGTAGTATAGGAATGGATTAAAGATGACGATACGATGACTATAGGGCTAATATTTTTTGTGGTATGCTTTTGTTATGAAAAAAACGTAAACCTTAACTAACGTGGATTGGATTGTGTATACCAAATTATAACAAACGATGCGATGCGGAGAAGAATCTTCTTCTCTTTTTTTCTATTCTCTCCTTCAAGTTTGGCTGATGCAGTGGTGGTAGTAGTAGTAAGTTAGTAAGTAGTAGTGTGGCAGTAGTCTAGTGTGTGGAATCCTTGCCATCGCATCATTACATTGTTGTACACATTATAACCACAACTAATTCGGCTTGCATGGTTGTACATACATACATCTACTTACTACACACACATGTTTGGGCAACATAACTGCGGTAAAAGACCACCACTGCCCATGCTGTTTTTTTTGGTCTAGCTCATGTATGTTCGTCGTAATAAGCCTCTCTTTCTGCTGGTCTCCTATTATTGCCAAGGAATTCACAGGAACGCAAGTTATATATATGTAATTCAATGATGATGCTTGTTGTATGTCCCTTTCGGTTTATTTGCTTCATCGTAAAAAGTCAGTCAGTAGTAGGCAGTGAAGGCAGAGAACGTTTTTACGGATATGCATGTGTCTTGTCTTATTCAGCCATCCATAATATACAAATCTACGATGTATTTCCACTACATGAACTAACATGAACTATATATACATACCTATTATACCTTATGTACCAAAAAGTCCATGATGATGATGTTATTGTGAGTCTCGATTGCACATGAACACGGCAGCAGCAGAGGCAGAAGAGAGAAGACAAACACTTTCCTTGTTTCCACTTCACCTTTATTTTATTGCATTACCCAAGTCATAAAGGTATGATTCATTTCATTAAATATATGCGAGGATATATACGGATGAGCTTGCAAACAACCTTATGCTGAATTACATATTATATATGATGGCCTTTTATATATGGGTATATGCAATTATATACAAACTTTAAATCGAGTGTCACAGCAAAAATAAAATACAAACATACCATCAAATAGGTACATGCATAACTTTGGTGGGTACGTTTCTAAATTGAATGAACATAGAATGTATGTAGTCTGCTGAAAATGTTTATGGGGAAATCACAGAATAAAAAGGTAATTACATATTGATATGAACCTCGTTTTCATTGCTCCAGTATTTGCTCCCATCTACTAGATCATATCATATCAACGGTACGCTACGTTGATACATTATTGAAAGAGGTGCAAAAACACGCTGATTAAATGAACTGCTGCAATAGCATTTTTGACAAAGAATTCCATCATAGCTTCAACAAGAAAGTAGTGGTTATATATCAATTATTATAAATTATGCGTAGGAATAAAAAAGCAACAAAAAGCTATGTTTAACGTTTAGCATCCAGCGACGTCAATTCTGTATACTTTGTACGGTACGTGTTTTATACACAAGCAAGGCCCACATAATGAGTCAGAGAGAGAGAGTCACCTTTTTTTTAAAAGATATAAGGGGTAAGGGCAGACAATAGGCTCACTATCAACTAAAGAAAAAGAACCAAAATACGAGAATGATTTTTCTCGGCAGTTCCATCCTTTAAAGCATTGTAAATGTTTCTTATTTACCTATAAACTTTGTATGCATAATATGTATATAAGGATATCAGAGTATATATCTGCTTTCATGAGATTTATATCTTAGCGAAATTTTGCTTCACATTTCAGGGATATTTTGCCATTGTGTTTGTCTACGTTTCACAAAGAGATTTTCTGGCATATCGTGTGCCACGACGATACTTTTCTGGAATTTTTGGAATGGAAGATAGCAAGCAAAGCATCATGTTGCAATATTACAATACAATGGTGTGTGAAACGTTTACACAAAATTAGATACATGTGTGTTGTAAATATGACGAGCGAGGTGGAGGTGGAAGTTTCCTGCTCATGCCATTTTTGCCACACACATCTGTATAACTGTGTCCCCAGAAAGCATGAATTTTATTTGCAAGGGAAGTTTTTCAAACATTTTTTTTTCATGTTTAGCAAGCCTGCAAATCTGCGTGCCAGAAGAAGATTCTGCCAGACTTTGGATGTAAGCATTTTATTTATCCGACATCTTTCTATATCGTACATTTAGTAATAAAAATGTACCTACATGGTATCATTGTATTATTTAAAATAAATAAAACTCTCTGCTTACTACAACATTTCGCTTCTTCACACCCACCAACACCGCTGCTATATGTATGTCGAAGGCAGCGGAAGGACATGATCATATTGTACCAAAATGTATTCGTCATATAATCAGCATCAACCTCCACTGCCCTTCTCTCTTCTCCACATCCAAAGGATGGATAGTAGAAAGAAACGGATAAAATTTCTTTCATGATCATCATCATGAAAACATTTCTCAATCTCAATATATAACTTATAGCATTTCAAAGAGAAGGGGAAGTCGATACGATGGATGGAAGGCTTTTCTTACGTGGCACACTGAAATACAAAAACAAGCAGTTAAAATCTATACGTGATAATGATCAACTACAACTTACTGTTGATATGTAAAGGCTTGTTAATAATCATTGCATTGTAAAAAGTAGCATCAAATATACATGATGCAACCCAGTTGTCTGTCATACAAGTTGGTACGTGCGGCTAACTCTTTCTCTCGCGTTTTTCACTCAATAAGCATTGATATATATATACATAGGTACATAAGTTAACAAGAAGACTCGTCATCATAACATACATAATATTCCTCGTGTATTGTTTGTATACATGATGTGATACTACTAGCCAGTCCTCGAACATGATAAACCGACATCAACACACTAGTAGGTTAGATACGGCATTTTTCCATGAATTGACATGAAACGAAATGTTTTGCTTGCACTTGAGCGGACTCGTGTGTGAGGGATTGAAGATTTGGTTTTTGTAGTAGTAATATTATAAGAGTAGACGGAGAGAATACAATGCGGTGCGGACGCGGACACGGCACGGCAATGGCGATGAACACAAAAAATATATATAAGAAGGAGAATCGTGTTGTTGGTGCCAAGCCATTTTTTGCTGTGTGATGTAGATGTAAATATTATATGAAAGGCAATACAGAAGCAATCCATATAAAATACAAGAGTCGACCTATATGTCCTCTGCTAAACATTTTGCTTTGGTTTAACAACCTTTTATTCGTTACTTCTCTTCCTTTTTGGTATAAGTGGTGGTAATAATAGTTATGTCATGTCACATAAGAGACTCACACAACATGTATGCATGTACTTTTGAAGTATACATTTTGTATGAATGTATGTACGCGTAACGTAAACATAACATGAAAGTATGGAGAAGTCTCTATAATCCAGCTTGCAGTTGTGTTGTGGAGCAAATAATATAAGAAAAATAGTTATTATTATAGTCAATAGTAGTAGAGGTAAAGGAGTATTAAAGGTAAGTTGCTTTGGTAGGTAGTTAGGTCACTTTCACTGATTCGCTTTTAATCTGCAAAACTGCTACTACTACCAATAATGTGCACATTATGTACTTAACCAAAACTGCTGCTCGAATAATGGCTCTCAAGGCAAAAACGCCAAATAATGCTAGCTAAATATTTTGAACATTATTGTTATTATTGCCAACTTGCGAATGCAAATTGGTAGTGGTATAATATATAGTGGCGTACGTATTTCAATTTCTTTGGGTTTTGATAAACATGGTCGTAGTTTTTGTTATACTTACATTTTGTGTTTGCATATACCATGTATTTGTATTAAAACAACATCAAGTGCACAAAACTGAAAACTGTACCACATATATTCCAGAAAAGAAGGCTTCATATACGACGACATGATAAAATCCAATAGCTATAATTTATTATTTTGATGTTAATGCCCTTTTTCTGAGTTGTTATAATTATTGTATGAGTATTGTAGTTTCCATCACGCAGATAAAACTGTCCCGACCCGATGCAATGAGGACGCGCACGGTTGGATACATTCTTTACTAATTTTACAATCTTTTTGTTCGCAAAATTATGCGCATAAATATAAAAAACAGAAATTCTACAGGATTTTGTACACTTTCGCAAACGACAATAACAAGTCGTTATTGCTAATTAATTGCTCGTATATGTATGTTAATATAAAGTGTAATATAAAAAAGTGTGATACGATAAAAAAAGATACATACATGAGTAGGCATTTTTCTTGGTTGGTAAACAATAAATCCTGGAATATTATTGAAAGTCAAGGAAAATAATCTTTGACGATTAGTATAGCGATTATAACTACACGTTTGCATGTAAACTATGAGTACTGATTCGACTTTTCTTTCCAAAAGTTTCCTTCTTCATATCATCTTGGATAGCTGCTATGTATGTATATGTTGCACAAATCTAAGCAGAAAAGCCACAGCATCATATGTAAGAGGAATAATATGAGAATATAATATCCATCATATCATATTGCCATTGCATTGTTTGAATATCAAATGAAATGAACGGCGAAAAGTGATGATTCTCTGGTGAAAGAGCTTGCTCGCTTCACAACAACATTCAATGCTTCTAACAATAAAATATCAAGGTGACTTGATGGCGACTATTCCAGACCGATACATACATAAACAATAATTTTGAGATATTACGTCTTTCTGACGTTGTCCATATAATTGTGTAGGAAGATCACATCAGGCCAGTAGTGTATTTTTGTAACCAGGGAAGTACATAAAACATATTATTTGTGTGTCATCATCATCACATCAATCATCAATACAGGTATGCTTCTTCTCGGGATATGTGTAAACAACACCACAGCACATTTTGAGCAAACATGCTAAAGATAAGTTTTAATTCAAAACTTCAACATGCGTTGAATTGTGTTTGTTACCCAAAAACTGAAAACCATACATTATGTACTTATAGTACGCATCATACTTTTACAAGTATATGCACACAACTATTATGTACATAAGATTTTTTACTTAATATTTCGATGTTCTTGAACTGTTGTTGTGAGTTCTTTTTTCATGCTACCACCGCACCACGCCACTACTACTACTCCACTGCTACATTTTACAATGATACATATATATGTTTTTTGTTTGAAGCATAAAGTCTGTTGTAGAAGTACTGCAAGTCCAACTGGCTTACTTTTACCATCTGCCTTGCCTGCATCTTATGGTGTGTTGTTCTGTTGAAACTCATACGGGATGGGAGGATCATGATCATCATCATTGCATCAGACAATCACAAAAAAATAAGAATGTAAAGTAACAATGAATTTTTAACCTATACACCAGCGAAGGTTTTGGAATTACCGTGTTTGTAAGTAGTTTGCTATATGATAAATGTATAATGCGAAATATACCTACGCACATAAGCATAATATTGTGTGCTGCTGTACTAATGCCCACCAGCGGCAGCAGGTAGGGAAAACGAAGAGTTAAGTACAGGGTAAAGATATAAGATGTGTACGTAACGTATTCTACATTACAATGCTGCACAATGGCAGTATGGAATGGAGACGGAATATTTTAAAGCATCATTTTAAAAACAATTTTTTTACAAGGATTCTCATTGTGATCCAATATACAGTATTGGTTAAGCTCCTGTTTTACCTCGTCTTAATTTAGCTGGATTTGACCACGGGATGATAGAAGACGTATGATATATATAACTTTTTTATGAGCACCACGCAAGCAAGTATAAATACCAAGCAGGCTTGTTTACTTCCCACAATATCTGCATTTAACTTTAAGCATTTTCTGGTAATTAAGTTTATTAAAGAAGACAAGATAGATGGGTATTGGCATATATATCGACGACCGCAACACGTCACCAAAACATCGTACCTACTTAATGTTTTGTATTAAAACTTTTCCTTTCAGACTTGCTTGTCATATATATTTATATTGACTGTATTATTTTTTTGTGTGATTATTGTGAACATGAATTGATGGAGTGTGCACTACGCAGTAAATAGACTACGAAGTAAGTTCGCTGGCGATTCAAAAATGTGTGAAAGTCATATAGTCAAGTCATATCCATCCAGTCTGAAATGTTACTTACATTACATTCCAACATATCTTTTAGTTTAGTGAGGAGCTTACGTGTTTGCAAATCCTTTATTATTATCTGGAATCTGGACGCATGGTATGACTTACGTGAAGAAATATATATGATCTTGCTGAAAAATACGTGTTTGGTTTGTACGTGTGTGTTGCTCAGGGGAAACAAATTAACGTGAAAGGAAGTAGCCAAAAATTGTTTGGCTAAAGTCAGTCTGCTGCTGCACATTCTGTCTGATCTTTCCTCCCCACCACCACCACGCTATGTATTATGCTGCAATCTCTTCTCTCAAGTTTACTTCATTATATCGCTTCCATAATAACATACATATCCGCAAATACTTTCTGGCACATAAAAGGGGTTCGGTATCACTCACTTTATAATATTATGTTTCTTTCAGTGGCCCTCCTCCTGTCTGGGATGTATGTACACTACAAAGAGACTACCTGAATGAAGCCAAGGAGAGATTTTACATTTGTTATTGCATTAGCGTTGTTGTTATATCTGTAGTTCATGTGTTCATCAAAGTAAAGGCAGACATAAGTTCACCGTCACCACCACTACCACTCACTCATCCTCATCCACCACCATCATCACCATTGCCAGCCGCCTGCAGTTCATGTACGTTCATAGCAAACTCATTGAGTAAGGTTGCATACATCCATAATAATATTATATACCATGCATTGTGTTGCACATTATAATATGAGGACTTTTTACATGTGCATGTGTCTCAAATTGAGACTCTCAATCTCAATATATATATATAAAAGTTAGTTGCAAACAAAATCTTATGTTCAACCTATATAAGTTATATTATTGTATATTATGTTTTATGAATTGATACGGAGGAGTAGAGCAGAGCACAAAGCTTGATTTTTGTAGCAGTTTTTTTTGTATGAATATATCAACAAAACTTTTGGGCATAAATGAACAGAGCTCTATTCTCATAACCTATAGCCCTCTTCTTGTCGGATTGTATGAATGTGATGTGATAGTGATGTGGCAATAGTACAATAGGTACAAAGCAAAGAGCTATCATATACCTCGTGCATTAAGTCGTCGTTGTCGCCGTCGTGAGAGAAGAGGAAGGATGATGTTATGATATTTACATTAAAACCGTTCGTATTAACCCACGTACATAATATAATGATGATGATGTATAGTAATAATATGCAATGAAGTATGTACTTTTGCTTATAATATATTTTAACCAAGTCAATTGAAAAAAGGGAACGATGAACGCTCTTGTGATCTTACTTTTAAGTCAGCATATTATTTCCCTTTTCCATCCAATCCAACTGATTTGCGTGTTGATTGCTCGCCTATTATTTACTCACTTTGTACTTGGACGTACACGTTTGGATGATGTACAACAACTGCCTCTTTTTTTAGAGAGTAGTATAAACAGTATAAAGTAAAAGAGAAAAAGACGCAGGGAATACAACAATAACTGATAACTACATACAATCAACAACATTGAAATGCATAACAGAAAATGAAGATTTTTTATGCACACATACTACTTACTACACGCTCCGTTTTGTTTGGGAAATATTTATTAGCTAGGCTGCACAGTCGTTTTTTGAGTGATTTCTGCTACCTACATACATGAGATGAGCAAAAGAACGCGTGTGCACCACACTGAGCCGCACAAAAAGTACATTTGTAACAAGTAAATTATGTTAAATAGCAAACAGAAGAAGGACATCCTTATTTATGGAATTTAATACTTTTGATGAGGATAAATAATATTGGTGAATTGTAAATTATATTCGCTTGTTATGTTGGTTTAGAGTTTAAGTGTATATTTACCTTCATTAAACTCTCTGTTAGATTGATTTCATAGTACGCATACATTTTTCATATAATATTATTTGAACTGAAACAAGTGTAGGTAGGTATGTAGGGCTTACACATAATAATGTAATATTATTTCGCTTTTTCGTAAGCATATGAACCAATACAGAAAATGACACTGATCATGTTTATTCTTTCAATTAATAATTTAATGTAATAAAGCTCGTTATGTAAATTAAGTAGAAAAAAAACAAGTATAATTTTCATAAAGTGACATATTTTCAGGTAATAGGGCAATGACATTTCTGAGGAAGGAGAGATCATCATATAATTTTTGTGCGTCATATGTATTATATTCGTCTTTAATAACGAGGTATTCTTTACTGACAACAAATGTAATTGAGTGAGTTTACGTAAAGATGAAATACAACCGGCAGATGGATAATATGATACGATGCATGCGTCAAACATTGTAAAGGGATATACATATTATCATGATATATAAACACGAGATTTTAGTAGGTACTTTAAGGGAGCTTTTATTTATTTAGTTCCGGGAAAACCAGGCAAACTATATTTTTTTGCATCCCCGTGTTTGAGTATCTAACATCCACCAAAAGTAAGTGATAAGCACTTTTATTAGATTAGATTGCATGATCAACAGAATGCGTATGTAAATACGCATGATATGTATATACGTATGTACAATGCACGTACATAAAAGCTAGGATAATATGTGTAGCAAGCAGGCATAGGACTGTTTTCTCTTCCATATTGTATTTTAACCTTGTCATTTATTTACAGATTTTTGTTGGTTGGTGCGTCTAAAAAATTTATAGCTGAGCGGAAACGCATATTTATCAGAATCAGAACGAATCAATTGTGTAAAATGTGCGATAATATCAACCAAACAACAACAGAAAAGTTTCATAATGTATTTTTCAAAGAAAACATGGAATCTCCACGCGTTCAATGACTGTACTAGTATGATGACTATGACACATTATTAGCGATACACGGAATACGGGAAGTTCCGGTTTTGTATAGGTTCCATGTTTTCGGCTTTGTCACAGTGCATACTGAAATGAGTCATTGGGAAACGTTGGTGAAAGTAAGCTCGGAGTTTTCCTTTCAATTTACTGTTCAGTATTTCGTTGGTATTTCGGTATCAACCAGCCGTTTCAAAACGTTTTGAGAAAAAACAGCATTATACTAACTACTATGTTACATTTTTTATATAACCTACAATTTCAAATAGTTTGTCTACATATCAACTCAAGATATATACATTTTGTACATATAAACCCACAAGAGAAAGATGGTCAAAATGCCAAATGTGAAATCGAAAGATTTTCTACGTATGGTTAGAAAAAAAAATAACGTTGCCATCCCATCATCGTGTCGTTGGCTTCAATATCATGTTGCTTGTTAGTCTTTTTCTTTAAGTTGGGTGTAATATGTGTGTATACTTACGTCTAGTTTGCTTGACTCGTCTCTCTATATAGCTCTGGCGTATTTTGACTTGGGAATTCTCTAGCCCAAATTTCCTTAACTTCCATATCCATCATGCACACGTATGCATACATTACTTCGTCATTTAACAACCAAAATAATCCAACAAGTCGTCTTATGGTATCGCATCTTCATGTATAAAAATCCACTAAAGTATAATATGCTGATGGTAACGTGGTCATGGTACTATAGTAGTGTACATGTTCATGAGAGTCTTGTGCCAACGACAAAACTTTGATATTATTATGTTACACGTATTACACAACAAGAACGCAACGGTGGATACCACACCATTTTGCTCATCCAGCACTGCAGTCCACACATTAACCAATAAAATGCTTTCCTACGTGGCTCATTCGACGTTTCATGAAAGTACATTTCAGAACAATTGTTTTGTACTATCCATGCAATACATATGTTGATGCGGTTCAACTAACGTGTTAAATAGAGAGAATCTTTGTAACATGTGCAATATAAGTTACATATATCCAACTAATTCTCACCCAGCTACACACTATATGTATCACATTACAAATAGCTGCTTATAGAGCGATGTAATGAAGATTCATGTTTATTTGCTCGTGGTATACTTTACTTTACTCTACGTGTGTACTCTTCTTTTTCATATAAACCATTTTTTTAAGAATTGAGCTTCATGCTTAACAAGTGACAAGACGCTTCACTTATTGGACACCACAGTAAGCTATGCAGCAAAACATCCTTTGCCTTAAACTTTTCTTGTAGAGAAAAAAAGCATGTGCATTTCCTTGCAGTAATTTATATGAGTACATATTATGTGATATTACTAGATGGTAAGCCTACATATATAAAGCAAATGATCACCCATCACCTCAATTACAAATATATATAAACCAACTTGGTGTATTTACAACACAGTAAATTATTTTTCCGTTGGTATATTGATAGATTGAATCTTCCTTCTCTGGATACAGATACATTAATACTATAATGAATGATATCAATAATAGTAGTACAAGAGGTACAAGTAGTACACACACACAGACAAGCAAGATGAAACTATATGGAAGGAAGTATTAATTTAAGGATTTATTACAACGCAAAAAGTAACTGGATATCACAAACAATATACATGTAATATGCAGAAGATAGATGGATGGCATTATGGCATTGCATTGTGAGAATGTGATTCTATTCTGATTACCCACGTATGCAACCATGATAATGATGAGACTATTAAAGCACGTCAGATTGTGTAGTTTGTTCTCTCAGATGAATCGATGTAAGGATACTGAAGAAATCATTATTTAATCTTTCATTCGTTGGCATACAATAAGAAATGTTCCATGCTATTCTACTCTGGTTCAACCCTCTTGTACCTTTTGGCACAGTATTTGTTTGCATTTTTGCTGTTCTTAGCACAAATATTGTGTGCACAACCCTCCCCCGTCACCACATAGAAACATGAGTTTTTCCCCTCAAACTATTGGAACTTGATGAACTAGAACATTTCGCTAAATTTGTTAAACATATCGGTTCCTCTAGAAAGTATACATATGGACTAATCCTAACTCAAACAGATATTTTTATGTACCACATTCATGTTTGTATGCATAGTCGCCTTTGTCTATTGCATTGTAGAAATATATTTAACAAAAAACTATAACTATCATTCATGTATGTATGTATGACCATAATTTATTTTGAATATGTTATGCAAAATGCTCACTTTGTCGTCAACAGTTTAAATTAAATTCAAATCAATTTCATTTATGTTTTGGAAAAATTGAAAAATATCACATCATTTCATTGCCCTTCACAATCAAACATACAAATACCTACATGCATAAACGTACAAAAGCCAGATTTTTTGTTTTACCCCAAACGTATGTATATCTCAAATAGAAGACATCAGAAAAGAGACGCAATACTATTGTAGTACGTTAGTGGTATTGAATAATTTAACATTTTAGATCTGGCTGCTCCTTGCATGTATTTATAATATACCTAATATAGTTAGTGATCCATTTGAATACGTACAGGAGTGAGTCAAATTAAAACAAAATCAAAGTATAATAACTCTTTTGTTGATTTTATTTTTAAATCCAATGATGCATACATGTAATAATAATACCAATGCTTTGTTGGTAAATGGTAATATAGTTATATTTGCCAAGTAATATAGTAATGATATGATTTCAGCTTTTCAGGTATAGCTGAGGTAAAGCATTGATATAATATATATTTACAGGGAGAGGAGATGAAAAGCGCTTGCCTTGTTGCAATGTTGCATTGCTATGAGAGCATGAGCATATATATGTACCATGTAAAGTAGTGAATATGACAATGACTTGAGTCGAATTTAGAAGAACTAATGGAAATGAAAGATAATTACTTATGATGAACGTTCACAGTAAAACATTGATTTAATGTTAAAAATAGTACGCAGGTGTAAAGACGCCAACAAGTTTACCCATCAAATTGTACACAGGTGGCGAACAAAGTAAAGGTTTATACTTAAACTACTGCTGAGTATGTAAAATATATATTTGCGACGTGTAAGATGCAATGCAATGATGAGACAACTTTAGACTAAGCAACGTAACTTTAATATGCTAGATACCATGACACAGGTACACAAAATATGTGTGTGCTTTTTAAATGGGCATATTTTATATTCGTTTTCCCTAACTCTTCCCATTCAAATGTGCTGTAATCTGTAAATGTAATATTAATATTGGTTTGCTCAAATTCACATACAGGAAAGAATATATCATTTTTCTATATGTATGATGATTACAACATTTTCTTTGTATGGATTATGGTTACGGGCGTAATATTGTTGCGTTCATTTTTCTTGTTTGATCCATAATACAATGTTATGTATAAGCTATTGCAATTCATGAAGTCTGTGTTACATTATTTAATAATAAAAAGATGGAGAAAAAAGATTGGGTATAAATACAGGGAAATATAAGTTGTCAATCAAGACTTCTAGTCAAAATCATTTTATAATTTTGACTAAACACTGCTAATCTGAAACAGAATAGGAAAATTATCTTATGTCAATAAGTTAAAGCGTATACTCATGGCCATCTAAAATGTCTTTTTATATGACACTTTTTTGCATTCTGTTTTAGCTGGCAAACTACCTTAAATAAAAGCCAATTCAAATGGGTACATATGTATATCTCTAATCTCTGATCGTAACTATTTTATGGCTATACATACACACATACACAAGATGCAAATCAAAAATTAAAATAATTCGTTATACATAAAACATTTTGGTGCATGTTGCTAGTATTTTATTTTTACTGGACTGTAAAAATATTCGTTTACACGTGTCAAAAAACTTAATCAAGATATAATAAAATTTCAATAGGATTTAATATAATTTTTATCAAGGTACTGCATTCTTCTGAGGCTTTCCAATGTGCAACATACTCCTCAAATTATGCCCCAAGTTTTCAATATCTGATAAGTCACCAGCTACACCATCACGAACACCATCACCCTCATTTATATTCAATGTTTGTAATAAATCTGTTCCACCTCCACAACCAAAAAAGTCGAATTCTTCGTCGTTTGCGTCTCCGGCATCCCTAGAATTATAAACTTCAGTAAGGTCTGCAGGGACCGTATTCGTGGAGCTGGCGGCTAACTTGGCTTTCGCTAAACTTTTCTTGCTTTGACGCTTAGACTGATTGGCGTTCTTACTACAACATTTGGCAACTTGAGGAGAACTTGGAGCGACCGTGGCGTCATTTTGTTGTTGACATCCTCCACCACCACAACAACCAATCTTGTTTTCTTTTAGCCCATCGTTGTCTCCACTGTTTAAAGCAGCCAATGTTTCCTTAACTTTGCTACTTTTCCCAACTCCGAGTCTGGGAAGACCCTTATTAAGTCCTTCCAGTAATACGCAGGCCTTACACAAATCTTGAGAGGAGATGTAATTGCAACGTTTGCAAACACCTTGGGTAGGCATTTTCACTCCCTCGCGAATTGATAATGCTTCACCTGGAGCAAAAGAAAAACATTGGTATTATTGCAACGTAATTATTATAAGTCCTGTTTATCTACTGAACGATTATTTAAGGCAAATAGAAATAAATCAGATTTTTGTTCTCACTAACTTTGTCAAAAATAAATACACAAGTACGACATTTCTTTGCTCTTACAGTTGTGATATTTGTACATCGCTGGAGCCGTGCTACGTCACCTCTAAGAAGGTTCATCAATATAGTTTCAGCAACGTCATCAGCATTATGACCCGTAACTATTTTGTTGACGCCCATTAGAATCGCTCCCCTGTCCAAAGCTTGGCGGCGGAAGACACCACAAAAAGTACAATTGTTCTTTCTTCCGACCTAAATATTAACGAGATGAAGAGGAGAAGACAGTCAAACAAGAATTTATATCGAATTTAATTATCAAATAGACAAAAGTACTACCTCTCGAACAATTTCATCCATTGTCCATCCATAAAGATCTTTGTAAGAGAAAATTTGAAGAGGGATTTCATATTGTTTCTCATTTCTCTTAACTGTCTCCAAACTATCATCACGATACCCTAGAAAGAATTTATGCTTTCTTAAAATTATGTGTACATGCATTTATGTAAATGTTTACAAAAAGAACAAGAAGTGGCCTCATGGAACTAACCTGTAATTCCTTCATCTACCGAAAGCAATACAAGCTTTAGACCATAATTATGTCTTTCATTCAACAGTTTCATCATGTAGGCCAAAACGGTCGAGTCCTTGCCACCAGACGCAGCAATTGCCACATAATCTCCCGGTTTGAACAAACTATTTTTAAGTACAGTTTCATGTACCTCTTCTTCAAAAGCAGCATAAAAACATGGTTGGCAAAGTGCTTCTCCTGTTTTCGGTCTCTACGAAGAAACAAAAACACATCTTACAGTAAAGTGGTAACGTTTGCGTTTGGAATAAAATTTGTCTTTACGAAATTTTGGTCGAAAACAACAACTTTTGTTTCAAATATTAATACAATCTATTTTGGACATCTTTACCTTCATCGATGCCTTATTGCCGCAACTTTTTACACACTGCATCTTATCAACAAAAAATGACAAACTAAGGAAAAAACTGTTTGTGTGTTTTCCCGTTTCACAAATTTCACTAACATTGGCATGTGATTTATACAATCTTGTTATATTTTATATATTTTTAAATGTTTTTATTGTGAAATCTGAATATAAAATTAATTAACTTTTCGTGTGAAAACTCCAAATTCATGTGCGTTTGTTTATATACCATCACGTTTGGTGTAAAAAGTATGTGCACGAAATGTTGCAGCTGGCTGGTTATATTGCATGTGCAAAGATTTCACACAAGACGTTTTGGTGTAACTGTGTATGCTGCCGCTTGAATATGACAGGGTAAAATGTGATCCTGAACCACTTGATCAACTATCAACTCACCTTTTCAACGATGACGATATGTTTATTACAGTATTTATGCTATATTTAACGCTATCATGTTACATGAAGTAATTATTGATTAAATTGACTGATTCATTATTGATAAATTTATATTTATGTTGTAGTTTGTTGTGTCATACATATTACACATAACATATAATCAAGTGTACTAAAATTACAATGTTTGCGTAAACGAATGTGAATGATGAACGAAATCACGCAGACACTTTTTACTTGCACAAAACTTTCCCTTTTGTCTTTGTTGTATCTAATCTAATCCCATTCCATGTTTCATTGACCAAACTTTGACTTTTCACGGTGGTGTAGTAAATGACAAAAATCTGAGAGAATATAAATACATCCTCTACAAGGAAATAAATATGTATTGTTACCTAAATAATGTAGACTACATTACTATTGCATTTCATTTGTTCTTGTAATTATGCATAAGTAGTCACTTGTTCTTCGTTTTGAACTTCAGGAACAGATTTCGATTGTCAATTCTGCTTTTAATTTAAAGGTATAACTCGGCATATTATAATTTTGTTAGTCAATATGAGAAGATCATCATGTAGACCTCGTACAACTTCCTGTGCGAGCAGTGCTACTTTTAGTTTGACTGCTAGCAAAAGTGCAAGAGGGAGTGTCTCAGCTAGAAAGATTTCGCATGCCTTCAGTAATGTTCCAAATGGGTCTTCATCTCAAGAGTGTAGCTTTATTGACGATGCCAAGATAACTGGACGCCTTAAAATTTTCACAACCATGTACGATTTCGTGATAAACCGAATAAGTTTGTTGCATGTATATGCGCTTAAAAACATTTTTGTCGTAAGTCTTTGTATTTTTCAGAAAATGTCCTGATCGTTGTACATCTATAAACTATCGTCCTGATGGAAGATTTTATGCGGTTGGATTAGCAAATGGGACGATCCAAGTGTACAGTAGCAAAACTGATAACATTTTGTACACACTGAACAATGAGGAGAAAAACCTTCCATTTTCGGATATTTGCACGACGTGTGTGCGATTTAGACCCAACCCTACACAATATCAAACCAAGGAATTCTCCCTGATTTCTAACAAAGAGCGACTTTCACGGAACTTTTCAAGAACAGATTCCCTCACTGAAGTTGATCATTTCTTGCCTCCCATCAATACTTCTCCTAGAACATCATTGCCTCAAATACATTATCCGAGAAGACGCCGATCTTCACATTCGGCTTTGGGCCTGAACCTTGAGCTAAATCCTCTTTCGCCATCATCATCAGACGATAAATCTATACCGAATAATTTAGTTTCAGCGTCATGTAAGTCTACATAAGTTGCATTATATGTATGTACTTATTAGCCGGGTTTATGCTTCCAAATTATACAAGGCACATGTAGAATGTAGTTAGGTAAACACTTTTAATCGAATAATTTTATAATTCATGTGCAATCAAACGAGAAGTTACGGACGGTTGCATAAAGACATTCAACTTTTTGACTGAAAACTGTGTTCAGGAAATGAAGGAAGATAGAGAAATTTTAACAATGGAATACAACAAATCGGGAGACATGTTAGCAACTGGCGGAGAAGACGGATGTCTTCATGTGTACGATGTTGAGACAGGAACGCTAAAATGTTCATACGAACCTTCGTAAGTACATACAAAAAGACACTACTTATTTCACGCTATACCTGTTCATTTGGAATTTTCCTAAAAGTATATGGGTAACTTGAGAAAAGACAAATTATCAAAAAAAATTATTGCAGGTTCAACTATGATCGAAAACTCTTGCGCACATACTCAATAGCATTTCATCCTGTTTCCGAACAAGAATTGATTTCTGGCGGCTGGAACAAATCTATTCAGTTTTATGATACACGAGTGCCCAATCTTTTAGTGGGTAAAGTTCCAGGACCGAAAACAACAGGGAATGGTTTATCTTTCCATTCATCTGGAAAAGAGGTTTGTCGTATGGATTGTATTTTAGTTCTAGTATCTTATCATTAGAAGAGCTAAGAGCATCATGGGGTGAGAATTTGATAAAGGCATACTTTTCCTTTTGTGTGTAATCTTTTGATGTATGAACCTGGGTGAATGGATTTAGTTTTGCGCTGCTGCATGGGGAAACAACGAAGGATTATACATTTTTGACTACGCAATGAAACAGCCAATGGAAAATATCTTTGGAACTTTTACTAAAACCGAATTTTTGTCGCAATCAAGCATTAGGTCGTCAACTAGAATTAAGAGGGAGAAGCAATATTTTCCATCATCATATTTGTATTCGGCCCAATACTCCTTAGATAATTGTATTGCGGTATGTGGAGCCTTCCCTGGATCAATGGCTATTGTTCAACTTAAGCCAGAAAGAAAGGTAATGAATTCAACTACGCAAAATTTGCAGCTTTTACTTATCAAAACTGTTAGATTTTTTTTGTAACGTTCTCCTTGTCAGGTGGCCGCATGCATAACTGATCTACAAAGAAGTGTGTATGCCCTCGACACAATAAAAACCAAAATTGCTTTTATACTAGGAGATGAAGTGTGCTGTAGTGAAATTTATATATAGTTTACTCAATCAATAGTGAAGACATAATACATACAAATTTATAAACATACAAAACACACTTTTTTAATAAATGTACACATACCATTATTTTAACACTACCGCAACTACAACTAACTTTTAAAGATTATCTGCTCGACATACATACATATTACATACAATTTGATTTTTAATGGATAGAAGACAATACTCACTTAATTACACATGCGACAATAAATATACTTTGTATAATTTTATAAAGTGGGAACGTTTTAGTACATGCTCTTCCCTACTTAAATAAAGCTTCACTTTGTACTCGAATTTGTTTCAATGCAGTTTGCATAGTAAACACTTCATTAAGTAAATCATTTTGACCATGCTCCAGAGATGACGAGCTCGAAGGGTTACCTGAAAACATTTGCTCTGAAATGTTCAAATGCATATCTGGCAACTCAAAAATATCCTCGGGTGTAGCCCGATGTACCCTACCATAATTACTGTTATTGTGTAGAGAACCTTCCCTGTTAAATAAATTAGCGAACTTGTCCATTATCAAGTTTTTGCAAACCGAAACAGTTGACTCTAATTTACTCCTACCCTCAGGAAAACTTTTTAGCAGCGTGCATGTAAGGTCCTCCATGATCTGCAATAAACATTTAATTTAAATAATATTAATGTATACTCCAAAAATAACTTCAAAGATACAACATGATTACTTTAATTAAGCTATCGAAATCACGGTGTACGTGTCAAAACTTACTTCTTGTCTTATCAAGTAGAAACTATTTCTATCAGAAGGTCGTGAAAGAGGCCCCCTGAATCGATTGCTGCTTAAATTATCACCAGTGTTGTCATCATTGTTTACTGGAATAGAGCTGCAACTTTCTACACACATCATATTTAGCAAATCGACGTCACCACCACTGCAATAAGCATTATCTATATCTTTTAAGTCTTTCGAAATTTCTCTGCATTTCAACAGTTTCTGTTGTTGCTCTGCTTTTCGAATAAAACTCATAAAGTCAGCGGGAACAAAGTTGGCGTTACCGAGTACCTAGAAAGTATAAAAAGGAGAAACATTATAGCAATAAGTTATTTAATCTAAAATTATCCTTCAAGAACTTTGGTGTGCCAATTCAATATAATCATACCATATCATGGATTTTTGTGCGGTTTTGTGTTTTTAAATCATGAACCAAACGCTTCAGTTGCCGATTTTTGCAATGGAGATTCACATGCACTTTCATCAACTTATAATGTAATGTTTCCGCTTCCTTCGTTAGTTCTTCTAGTGGACTCATCACGTTTGAAAACTTTGTTTTCACATTTTGTATTTGTTGGGTGGACATTTCCTGTTCTTTACGAGCCCATTTTTCTATCAACTTTGGTTTAAGTCCGGACTGTGGAAGTTCAGCCGTTTGAGATGATATGGCTGAAGTGAGGGATTGAATTTCAGCAGACGAATTGGATTCATTCGAGTTAAAACGTAAGGGAGGGTTCTGGAGAAAGTAGATATCAAACAAATCGGTCGTATTTTGGTACAGAGTATCAAGTTGTGAAAGTAGCGGATGAGTAGATTCTACAGCTGGCGTGTCGTTTACAGAAGGCAACGATGTTGAAACCGAAGTGTTTGAACATGTAGGCTAAAAGTAGTAAAATACCATTTAATACAATTTTAAGGCTTATAGAACGATGTACATTTTTAACACGTTCACATATCGTAGTAATTTTGTTTACCATTATATTACACACGTCTTCCAAGAGTGTACTGGTAGATATTACTCTGTGGCTAATTAACAGCGTGCGAGAATCTAGTTTTCCAAATGCCACCAGATTTTGAAGTAAGTCCTTTTGCACTTGCACTTCTGAAAGAGAATAATACAGCCAGTAAGCCCATGATTGCAATCTAATTGGCATGATTCAACTCTTTGGATTGCTATTATATTTATTAAGAATGAAATATGAACTATGAACAAAAATCTTACTCGACTCATTCACCCTTCCAACTGCTTTCACCACTTGTTTCACAATATTCATTTTTTGTTCCGGAATATCTGCAAGCTTCTGCTTTAGTTCTTTGATTTGAACATCATCTTGGTTCGCAGCTGTGTCACCAGACGCATTTACCTCATCCAGAGAGCGACTATTTAGCAAATCAGCCAAGAAGGAGTTTGATCGAATAACTTTGATTTGGTCATCTATTCTAAAGCGTGTAATCATAAAATCCACCAGAACCTCCCTCATGGGACCTCGGGAAATGCTATAAAAATGCAAAGAAAAATAAAATTACTCCAGAGGGCTCACCACAAATAGGGTTTCGTTTACCGGCTCGTGATCAACCTTACTTTCTTATGTCATCCACAGAAAAAGGACTATTTTTCAGGGGTCTTCCATACCATGTAGACACCCACTCCTGAATTCTTAACAATTCTACATTGCTACCCATTATATGACACTAAAAATAACTAAAAATTATTCGTAAAATATCGAGAAATCTTTTCTTTCCGGGAATAATGAGAAAATTGTTCACTCACGATTCAGGCCCAGTCACCCCAGCAACCGTCAACCGTAACTCCAGCAACCATCGTTCCAGCAACCGTCAACCGTCA
>JAHZNC010004285.1:0-10334 GCA_027744095.1 Zhuqinia jingwanae | reverse complement strand
TGAAGCACTAGCTTCTGTAAATTTTATCATTCGTGTACAATTTATTTGTAAATTTTCATGTAAATAAATAAATGGGTTGTCAGCATAAAAATTTCAATATTTTGGAGGACTATTATTTAGCACTATTATCACGATTTGAAATGAGCTAGTACAACTACGCCTCATAAAATGCTGGATTACCTGTAAAGAAGATTATATTTACTGACACTATAAACGGTACTTGCATCTCTATATATTTATGAACAACATGGATATACAGTAGCAGCTCTCCTGTGTAAATAAAATAAAAAAAGTAAAACTTGAAGCTACTTCGACTAAAATGGTTTAGTTTTTCAGTGAAAGTTGATTTAAAAAATTTTATTTACAAATTTCAACATTTTTCGTCATTTAATATTTTTTAATCTATAATTTCAATTTCTATTTTGATTCATGCATTGGTGTACTTTAGGGGAGCTACTTATTGAAATGAATGGCTGCAACTGTGAACGCCACCCCTAGAAAACTATTCCCTTGTAAAAATGATGAACGAAGATTGTAGAGAAACAATGGTCATTCATTCATTCACGGTTGTATATAATTTATCCATGTGACACTATCGAATCAATTATATATTTTATCATCCAATATACACTTATCTATTTTTGTTATCTTTATCTTTATAACATCTTTATATAAAACCGATGTTTTTTCATGATTAATATTTTATGAATGAAGAATTTTAAATTTTGATATGCTTATATTGCAGTAAAATGATGCTAATGGGTCACTGGCCCTAAAAGAGTTTGATAATAATAAGAATATACTTATCATTGATGTTGATCAATTCCAGCCGCAGCCGCCAATTGCCAGTTGATATGGACGAAAGATTGGAAAAAATCAAGCAGAGTAACAGTATAGGAACTCTAACGAGTCAAACACAGCATTGGAGATACTGATAATGACTCATTATTAATGAGTAGCGCAATGACGTCATTATTAGCCACATTGTTCATTTATGACACTCATCCTTACAATTATATGTAATTTTTATTAAACATATTTAATCAAACAATGATATTAATAGCAGGCTTGCATCTTTGAAATGTAACGTTTCTCTGAGTTTTGATACGCATTTTAATTATTTTGTATGCCTGGATAGTGGACAATGGTGTGTTGTATTTTGTATTATACGACAAATGATCACTCTCTTTACACGGATTGTTGTTTCAATGCCAAATGAGGTCGCAATTTGTGACGATCTTAGCCATATAAAAGGTAAGACAACATTTTTATTCTTAAGTATTAACTTAGCTATACACACAAATCAACATGCAAAAATAATGCATATTATTATTTGATTTATTTTTAAAGGTTTTGAGATAAACACAATGTATTTCGCAGGATATACGTGATATAATATATTATATAATAGTCAATATAGTCATGTCTTGAGTTAAGTTGTTCTTAAAGCTTTGGGTTTTGTACTTTACAAGAACAAGGTAAAAGTCAATATTACATAAAGAAACTATCATACTTGAAACTCATGTAAATACAGTATTGGCCACAGTTACTAATATTATTTGTATAAAATCTAATCTTTTAATCTGAACAATAACACCTTAGCTCAAAATGAGCTTGCTGATTTTCAGTGAGGCACCCTGTATCCAAATCCTTTTTGCTTGTACGTAAAATATTGGAAACATGAGTAAACTTACCAGACGCCTGATTATATTCTACCAAAGCTTCAAATCGAAAGTTTCCTGGCTCCGTAACCAGAGATATAAGAAAATTGGCAATATTGCTCTTTCCATTATTTGTGGAGTTCATAATGGCTGAAGCTGTCACTGCAGCCACTTTTAGAGGTACACAAGCTGGAGGCAGGTCGGCATTAATGCTCCGAACCGCGAGTTCTGCACCTGCGCTGATTCGAGCCTTACTTTTTGTAAAAGCTATTGGAGTAATACAGGCACAATATTCTTTTGGAATTCCGGATTCTTCACAGGAGCGCACAGGGAGCTTACTGAAAAGGCTGAGACCACGCATGGATGACACAGGTGACGATTTTGTAGAGGCAGGGGTGACGTGAGATTGCTTGTTGGAAGGTAAGGGGACCACACTGTTGAGTATTTCTTGGAGTGTTGCATGAACGTCATATGGCGTTGTCAACTGCCTGGAAAGTATATATTTACATATGCACATCATTATTTTTGCAGTATATTTGAAAAAAAAAAAATCTGAAATTCTGCGGGGATATGGCTTACTTCGAATTATACTTGAGAGCCTCCGCCCACAAAGAAAATTTACTTGTCTTTGTTTCTGGCAATTTTACAAACATTGCTGGCAGTTTATCTTCATACCATCCCGATTTTGTTGCTCGCACTTCCCCAAACCGGTAGCCATGGTCACTCATCAGAAACAGTATAGTATTTTCCAACAGTCCTTTATCCTTCAATTTCAGCAAGGTATTTTTTAAAGCCGAGTCCAATCGTTGAACATTGTTGATATCATCATGTGTAAGATCAGTCACCCAACTGGTTAAAAAGTATGGTACTCCCTTTGATTTCGACATTGTTGCCAAGTCAACAATATAGTCAAGCACAACTTGCTCAGGACGTTGGTATCCAATACAATTTAAAGTCCAAAGCTATACTACAAAAGTACACAGTTAAACTTTTGGTGGACTCTTCACTCCACCCCAAATACAATACAGAAATAGGTAAGTACTGCGACGCTTTTACAGGACAATACTCACATAACTATCTTTATCCGTATACGACGCCAACATGAAATGTCGTAAATAAACGTCCACAGGAGCCCGTATGAATCCAGTTTTCATGAAGTTGAAAATGGCCATTTGTGGAGAGTCTTCTAAATGAGCTGTGAGATATTTCCTTGCTGCAAACTCCTTCCAAATGAATGGACAGCTATCTTGGGGGACCCATCGATTCTCGTAGCAAATTTTGGTGAGTTCCTCTTCGGAATAGGAAGTCATCAATGGAATAAAATTGGGGAATGTGTTTTCCCCAACTGCCAAAAATACAATTCTTAGGTATTTAGTTGATTTGTACTACGTTTAATTTAAGAACACAATCATGTCAAACGCCACGTAATGCCAACAAACCTTTGGTATACCCATTCATTTCTACGGCTCCAAGTACGTTATCCAGAAGAGTCTTGGTTTGAGGCAGGTATCGGTGGAAATTTAGACGGGATGTGGAGTCTAGCCCAATAAGTAGAACGTTAGGAGGTTTTGTACCAGTCCAGTTTGTAGGACTCCTTTTCGTGTCATTTTCCCAATAAGAAATTTTCTCCTTCAGCAAAATGTTACGTTGGTGACTAGCTTGATTATTATCGTCAATCGGTAGTTTAGCGATGGCATGAAAATTATTGTAAATTGTGCTCTTCCACAAAAATGAATCGGCTTTACAAGTGACTCTAATAAAGCCACATTTGGGCTCTGTCGTCATCCCCATCGAATAACATGCTTTTGAGTAACTTTACAAAAAAAGTTAAATAAAATGTAATCAGCATAAAGCAAACAAGTTCCTTTCCTTTACATACGTATATTGGAAAATTGAGGCTCATTGAGGGAAATAATACCTAAATTTATTGTCAGCTTCTTTATTAAAACTTTTTTCACTCTGCTCCACACGGTTAATGCAGCGATAGCAGCAGGAAATGTCACTCAACTTCTCGTATCCCATTTGGTGAAGAGTGTCCTCGTTGATAATGACATACTAAAAAAAATTATTCATGTAAATTTGTTGCTTACTTCAAAAAAAGTGAAATACTTTTGTAACTTTACAAAATAAATTACGAAATTATGAAATAAATTGGCAGCATAAGTTTATCGTAGTTACTTGATCTTTGACGTAAGTTAGATTGGCCTGTTCACATGTAAATGGATGAATTCGTTTTAAATATGGGCGAACACTTGGATCCCATACGCTAATATCAGGGATCCGACATTTGGCATTGTCCACGAGAAACTTTCCGTTTAAAAATTCGTCTGCTGACTGGAAATCTAGAGTGTTTACACATTTAAAAAAAAGTTATGCAAGATATTTCATCAAATTAATTATAAATTAATGAACCAATTAAATACGTATTTTATACAATTTTTGGAAAGATCCATGAGAGGAGTATTTTTTGCCCGAATGAGTCCAGCCATAGTCTCATAATGGTAGTAACCCACCAAAAGCACTGTTCCACAAAATAATGCACATGGAAGGCAAATACTTGTACGTGGCAACTTGAAAAATCGCCGGTAAGAAAAGAGTCTACTATTTGTACGAAAATTAACCATGCTAATCACTTTTTCAGACATAAGTGGGTTTAAAAATTTCAAGTCAAATTTTTTATAGTAAACCAATTGTAAAAAAATATTTTTTTATCGTCCTGCAAAATTAAAGAAGCCTGGCTTCCATTTTGTGACATTAAATAAATAGGTAGTTTTATGTTATATCCTATAAATCATGGTAGATTTTCTCTTTACCACCAAACCAACTGTTAACACATCTGTCATAATAGTTCCCAAATGAGAGTGTGTGCAAGTAGACAATCTCTCATTATTTTGTGGTAGATTTTCTCTTCACCACCAAACCAACTGTTAACACATCTGTCATAATAGTTCCCAAATGAGAGTGTGTGCAAGTAGACAATCTCTTGACAGCTCATTAAAGAACATTATGCCTACTCCTATTTTAGGAAAACGTAGTATGTTTCCTTCTATGTTGCTGTCCATTCTTTCCAACTCAGTTTTTTTTCCTTTTGTAGTAAAATAGAGAGAACAAAAATAAAACAACACAAATAACAAGTGTGGTACACCGACAAATTAATAAAATGGAGGAATGTACATAATTATATTAATATAATTATACATATATGTAGGTATCTATAGGATATATGTATATCGGATTATTTGGGGTTTTTCTCCTTCTCACCACATTTTACGTTGGATTATTTATTATTAGATTTGCGTCCAAAATTCGTGGCTCCGTATTCTTATGCACATGGAACATATAAAAGCTTTCGTATGTTAGTTTAATTGTGTTTTTAGCACTTACTCCAACTGTGAAATAAACACGTCTCATGAATATATATGGTAGCTTTCGATTGAAAAAACACAGGCACAAAAAAGGTTGCATACCATACCAACCAACCTAAATGCAAAACTGCTGCGTCTACATCCACATCTAGAGGATTATTCTATTCTATCACATCTATTTATTGTTGTAAATATTCAATCATGTCTGTGTCAATAGTTCAACACGCATGATTATGTGGCCGCCACTATAATAGTGCAATAGTGTACAAAACTATACACGTTCGTCGTATGAATGTATAGGCATACAACCAGTATTAGCATCCATTTATACAACACACATAATATAATGAGCAAAGGGAATGAGTAATTTCATGAAAAAAGAGATTAAATAAGATTGAATGAATTTGTCTGGCTTTTTGCAATGCTATAAAGAAAGGGAGAGTGAGAGACGCGTCCATAAAGAAAAGAAAATGTTTTCCAGATGTACGTGGTTGCACGGTTACAAGTGTTATGACTTGCAAGCAATGCAAGCCAGAAACACAAATACGAGCTTCTGTATTATTCAGACTAGAGATTTTTCTTCAGACTTACACTTCAGTAGCATATATATATACAATGTTATGTACATATATGAGTAATTGAGGTATATAAACTGCTAAACGAAAAAAAGAAGAAAACTGCTATCTTTCACGTTAATGAAGACAATGTTGAAGGGGTATTAGTTATTTTGTGTCAATGGGAACAGAAAATTACACAAATTTACAATACAAAATCGACTTGGCCCGTTGCGTGTCGTACGCACCCACTAATCATTTTTCGACATAGTTGATAGTAGTAGTTCTTTTGAATTATCAGGGGACAAAAGATTCTAACTCCATGGACAACCTTTGCTCGGATTAAATTTTCCTATCCTTTGTGTATGTTTTTAAAGTATAACAATTGTGTAAAACGCTTTGTTTTATGTAAGTGGTTTGTTTTAGGATGGAATGGTTGGTTGTCGTTGTCACGAGTACGAGGCATCGCGATTCATGATAGTCGATCACTCAAGGTGTTTTAAAAGTGTGACACATCATGTGTCACACATGCATGTTCTTCTTCTGTGCCTGTACTACTTATACAAAATAAAATCAATAATATATTTGCCAAACCTATATTTATTGGAAGAAACAAACTAAATGGTTGTTGTTGTATTATTTCTACAATTTTTTAAAACGGTGTAAATACCACAAAAAACCAATTTTTGTGTGTTCATAATTTCGAATCATTTGAGCCTTTCTTGAAATGGTAATATGCGATAGTGATATTCTTCTTTTTTTTACAAATTATGTATGAGTTTATTTATTTATCTTTAAAAACCAGAAGTGAACAAATCACACGCGTAGTTATGTGTAACACTTTTTACAAAATTTGCAAAGTTTGAAGGTTAACGATTGAAAGATGAAATCCAGAAAGAACCATATAATATTGAACATTCACCTTACAAAAACAATATGCATATATTTTTCCCGAAAGCAGCAAAATGGTAAAACTTCTTGTGAGTGTTTTCAAATTTCAAAAAGAAATCCTCACATATATCCTTTATATCCTTTCAACTGAGGATTTTTGCACAAAGCAAAAAATAAGTGTACATTTCCAAAACCGTGTACCTAACCTATGTATATACCTATTACCACTGATGCCACCATGTAACATATCAGCATGAGCTCGAATGTATGTGCTATAATCTATAACAACTTAACAACTGGGAATTAAATGTACGTACTACACGTGTCAAACCCACGAATTTGCACCGAAAAGTAAAGAGCAGTTCAAAAGAGATATTTTTAGACACCTACGTCAATAGTTGAATACATTGTCATAAAACGACGTAAAAGGACAATCCTACAAACTAGTAACCAATACACCTACATAAATAATATACCATTGGACCATTAGACTACTTGCTATAATGTCAGTATCCCAATGAGCCCCAGGTACTACTATTATTTGTAAATATTTGCAATCACATAGCAACAACAAGTATGAAAATGAATTGAAATGATGGATGATATGTAAGATGCATAATGCATGAGGAAATAAGACGTGATCAAACTGATAAACGTGAAAAAGAAGTATAATTTAAAAAAAATAGATTTATTGGGTATGATCATTTTAATCATTTAAATGAGTGTCGTTTAAAAACCTTATCTTTAATCTTTACATTATTTGACGAATTCTAAATGTCTCACGTCCCCCTGCTCAGCCCTTTAAATATTTTCAGGTGGAATATATATCTAAACAATATTTTGTTTCGTAAACATCTCTGGGCAAAATTTGTATTGATTTGTGTGACTAAAATCAATGTGTTTTATTCATAAACATTTAATGTCTGCGACGATTAAATCTACAACTAACCGACCAAATAGCATTTATTACTTGCTCTCAGCCGTTCCGCAGTCCAATAATATTATGATATGGACGTTGGCAAAAAATTTTGTATAGCCATAGCCAACTGCAACTGATTATATAGTTATTTATGGCTATGATATAGCATTTCAATTATTATAATTACTCGTAAGTTTGTACTCATACTGACTAAATTTTTATTAACCAATTTGAGTGATTTTCAGTTTGTAGATTGTTTGTTCAAGTAAAATGTATTTCTTGGAGAGTTTTGTAAAACTGAAAAAATTGCTACACACTGAAATTAATATTAAAGATATGATATGTCTATTAATATTTATTTTTCATCTATTTGAGTTTTCTTGAGATTAACTGAAACTTTTGTTTTATTGTACGTAAGTATTTCCCATTGCTGACGAAGGTCATTCTTGTCACACAATTTCAAAACTGCAATATATCTAGGACTGCGTCCATCCACCTCAGCAGACATCTTTAAGAATTTCTTGTTCTTTGAATTCGCTATCAAAGTCAAGCACTTGTTACCCCTGACACTGTAAACTTGACCATTTCTATAAAACCAGAGGTCATCCTTTTTGAGATTTGCACAAGGTATCATTTTAACTCTCTCGAGGGAGTCCGTAGTGGCACAAGCATTCTCTAATCTTAACTCGTCTTTGTTGCTGAAAAAGAATGTCTGGTGGAACAAATTAAAAAAATTATTTGTAAGTTTCCATATCAACGTTCTTTTGTTGCTTACTAACCTGTGAAGGAAAAAGGTTCCCATAGCAAGAGTAAGTTTCCAATGGAAACTCGAATTTGTCATCATGACCTTTATGGTCAAGACATACATTCGTTGCCTTGTTTTTTAACTGTTTCAAAAATAATACATTTAAAATTAAATGCTACAAGTATTTTTGATAATTTTTACTTTTAAAACGTACAAATTAACATACCTGTCCATAAAGTTTAGAGTCAAATTGCATTTTAAATTTTTCCGGGTGAACGTTATCCAAGTACCACTTGAAACTTTTGCACCCCTTTCTCTTTCGAAATGATTGACGCGAGCTTATATTTACCAATTTTTCAGAAAAGGTATTCAATCTCGGAGAGTATGTGTAATATAATTCCTTGTACTCATCCATCCACACTTCAGCCATTCTTGCTGTATTAAGTTGAAATGTGTTCTCCTTCACAGGCGTTCTTGCAGATTGTGAATTTGGCCTGGCAATGCGAAACACATGGCCTATTCTTGAACAAGGAATTATTTCTATAGATCCTCCACATTGCCATATTCGAAAACTCATTTCCATATTTTCACTTCCCCAAACTAAAAAAAACGAATTCAAATTTTTCTAAGGGAACCATAGAATCAAAACTTTAAAAAAAATGATGTGACTAACTTACTCAGCATTCCTGGATCAAATGAACCGATCTCCCAAAAATAATTTCTGTCAATTCCAAACAATCCTCTGCTTATCACCGGTGTTTTCAAAGGTGAAAAATTACTCTCTGTCTTTCGCCCACCACGATTATTATGCACCTGACTCCAATCAAAAGTCATACTCCATCTAAAATCACCAACTCTGATGTCTGTGTTATAATTGTACATAAAATTTAGTCGGTTAATTTCGTCAATGATTGGACTAACAACGACAGTTCTTTTCTCTTTGATTCGTCGTAAAAGTGGCTCAGCCCAGTAATTCGTGACCTCGCAGTGAGCATCCAAAAACATGAGGACATCCCCAACCGCCACATGAGCTCCAATCATTCTCGCCTTGACAATACCAGATCTCTTTGAAAGCCTAATAAGTCTTATCTTTTCACTCGGAAATCTGGTAGCTAAATATCTGGGGAGTTTATCATGCATTACTGAATGATCGCTAGAGCCATCAACAAGCACTACTTCTCTGAGAATTGTTTCAGGAGTGCGTTTGAAAATACTTTGAACTGTACGCGCAACAAGACAGAAAGGTTCATTCACAAAAGCTATAATTACGCTTAACGAAGGTAATTGGCCATAGTTGTAAATTACTTTGCACCTGTTAAACAGAAAAATATTTTTTAAATTGTTATGCCGCATTTTGTTTCAATAAAAGCTGCTTTATCAAAAGTTTCTGCTACTTACTGGATTTCCCTAAAATCTGGTAAGCTTCTATCCAAAGCTGGCCCAATTTTATCCATGTTTACTTGAATGCTTGTGTCGTTCTCAGGTTCATGTCTGGTATTTATGCAAGTTAGATCAACCTCAACAAAATTTAGCTCCTTCAAAAGTTCATCAAGAAACTCATTCCAATTTTCTTGATAAACTTTTCTCCGCACGTCATAGACTTGTCTGGTCCAATTTTTGCAATTATGTGAATCTGCCGTATTCACTATTTGTACAATGTTGTGTTTGGCATAATACCCAATTGCAGCTTGTGAATCTTCAAAATTGACATAATGACTTTCCAAAAAAAGAATAAATACAAAGAGTAAACCTAACACGGGAACACATTTGGAAAGTCTATAATGTTTCCTGCGAACAAATAAATGCAAAAACGATGGCATATTTAGCATTGCACTTTTGTTGTGACAAAACACCTCTAATCAATCACTTTTGATCCTTCAAACTTTGGCATTCAAAAATTTAGTTTATAGTATTGCGTGATATACCGTTTGTGACATTGGACACAATGTACAAAGTCAAAACTAATTCAAAACACCAAGATTGTGACTATATGCACTGATGGTGTATTATAAATTCACCATCAGAAAAATTCCAGGAAATAGAAATTGTTAAATGGAGTACATTGTGCTTTGTCAAATATTTATCAATATGCCATAATATTATATAGCTGAATCAAATGATGAATGACTGACATGCTACACTCGTAAATTGTGTTATTATATTAGTGCCGTCATATTGACAAACTGAAATGACGTGTTT